>CM076584.1:364226145-364517881 GCA_034641835.2 Pinus albicaulis
AAATGTGGTCCTTTGACTTTTGATTCAAAAACCTTAATTTCAATTTCCGTAATAATAGTAATTTGCCTCCTCCTCTCACAAATTAATTAATTATAGGATTGAAACGTCCCTCGGAGAAAACTCCATGACCTTTCACATGATTCACACTTCAATATGGTTTTAGTATCAATGGACTAGAACCGGACACGAATCCTACAAACATAAAATTAAGATGAAACGATGGAAAAACAACAACTCATCACTAGAAAATTTGTCGGAAATTCCGACGGCCAATTCGTTGCTATTCCGACACATATTCGTCGCAAGAGCGACAGTTCGAGGGCGGACAAACCGTGGTTTGTCATGCCATCGCAGTTCCGACGCACGTAAAAAGTGTCGCACTATCGACACTTCTTCCGTCGCTTCCGAACAAGCGTCACTCTTCCGACGTATCACAAACCGTCGCGCCTCCGACGTTTGTAAACTGTCGCACTTCCGATGAAATCTGGTTCGACGTTTGGAACGTCACTCTTCCGACGCCTGTAAACCGTCGTAATTCCGACCCAACGTGGTCCGACGTTTTGGACGTCGCTCTTCCGACGTCTGTAAGATGTCGCAATGCCGACGATATGTGGTCCGACGTTTGGAACGTCGCTCTTCCGACGTTTGTAATCTGTCGCAATTCCGACGATATGTGGTCCGACGTTTAGAACGTCGCTCTTCCGACGTTTGTAATCTGTCGCAATTCCGACGAAATGTGGTCCGACGTTTTCATACTGTCTCTCTTCCGACGTTTCTAGGTTGTCGCAGTTCCGATGTCTACAAGGCGTCGGTAGACCGACGGAGGGTTCAATTTAAAAAAAAAAAATTGAAACTTTAAAAGACGAGAAACGTTGTTTTGAATATATTATATGAAGTAAAACAGTCCATGAAAGTGAAATAGCAGTATGTAGAATAGTAAAGCAACAGATAGAGTACCGACGTCCATTGTTCCAAATACAAATTAAAGTACCCAAAACCCCGCAACAGAGAAAAACGCTAATCATAATCATGTGAGGAGTGTGATATGTCCAAAATATAAAAAGACCATCAGACCATATCAATAAACCAGCAACATAGACCAGCATCGCTAGTTTTGAAGGCAGAGTGATAAACATTAATCATTTTTTTTTTCACAAGAGAGAAAACGTTGTTTTGAATATATTATATGAAGTAAAACAGTCCATGAAGTCATTACATTTTCACATCTGAAGATTGGAACCCAAATATCCATCCAGAAAAGTGGAAGTCCCACCCCATACATTGATAGAAAAATACCCCATGTCACATATAGGGACTTGATATAAAACCCAGTAATGGTCCACATGGAGATTATCGACAAATCTGAGAAAGCATCCAAATATGCCCGAGGCATCTATAAGAAAGTGAAATAGCAGTATGTAGAATAGTAAAACAATAGATAGAGTACTGACATCCATTGTTCCAAATACAAATTAAAGTACCCAAAATCCTTGAACAGAGAAAAACACTAATCATGTGAGTGTGATATGTCCAAAATATAAAAATACCATCAGACCATATCAATAAACCAGCAACATAGACCAGCATCGCTAGTTTTGAAGGCAGAGTGATAAACATTAATCATTTTTTTTTCACAAGAGAAAAAACACTGTTTTGAATATATTATATGAAGTAAAACAGTTCATGAAGTTATTACATTTTCACATCTGAAGATTGGAACCCAAATATCCATCCAGAAAAGTGGAAGTCCCACCCCAGACAGTGATAGAAAAATACCCCATGTCACATACATGGACTTGATATAAAACCCAGTAACGGTCCACATGGATATTATCGACAATCTGAGAAAGCATCCAAATATGCCCGAGGCATCTATAAGAAAGTGAAATAGCAGTATGTAGAATAGTAAAGCAACAGATAGAGTACCGACGTTCATTTTTCCAAATACAAATTAAAGTACCCAAAATCCTTGAACAGGGAAAAACGCTAATCATGTGAGGAGTGTGATATGTCCAAAATATAAAAAGACCATCAGACCATATCAATAAACCAACATCGCTAGTTTTGAAGGCAGAGTGATAAACATCCTTGAACAGAGAAAACGCTAATCATGTGAGGAGTGTGATATGTCCAAAATATAAAAAGACCATCAGACCATATCAATAAACCAGCAACATAGACCAGCATCGCTAGTTTTGAAGGCAGAGTGAGAAACATTAATCATTTTTTTTTCACAAGAGAAAAAACGTTGTTTTGAATATATTATATGAAGTAAAACAGTCCATGAAGTCATTACATTTTCACATCTGAAGATTGGAACCCAAATATCCATCCAAAAAAGTGGAAGTCCCACCCCAGACAGTGATAGAAAAATACCCCATGTCACATACGGGGACTTGATATAAAACCCAGTAACGGTCCACATGGAGATTATCGACAAATCTGAGAAAGCATCCAAATATGCCCGAGGCATCTATAAGAAAGTGAAATAGAGTATGTAGAATAGTAAAACAACAGATAGAGTACCGACGTCCATTGTTCCAAATACAAATTAAAGTACCCAAAATCCTTGAACAGAGAAAAACGCTAATCATATGAGGAGTGTGATATGTCCAAAATATAAAAAGACCATCAGACCATATCAATAAACCAGCAACATAGACCAGCATCGCTAGTTTTGAAGGCAGAGTGATAAACATTAATCATTTTATTTTTTCACAAGAGAAAAAACGTTGTTTTGAATATATTATATGAAGTAAAACAGTCCATGAAGTCATTACATTTTCACATCTGAAGATTGGAACCCAAATATCCATCGAGAAAAGTGGAAGTCCCACCCCAGACAGTGATAGAAAAATACCCCATGTCACATACAGGGACTTGATATAAAACCCAGTAACGGTCCACATGGAGATTATCGACAATCTGAGAAAGCATCCAAATATGCCCGAGGCATCTATAAGAAAGTGAAATAGCAGTATGTAGAATAGTAAAGCAACGGATAGAGTACGTACCGACGTCCATTGTTCCAAATACAAATTAAAGTACCCAAAATCCTTGAACAGAGAAAAACGCTAATCATGTGAGGAGTGTGATATGTCAAAAATATAAAAATACCATCAGACCATATCAATAAACCAGCAACATAGACCAGCATCACTAGTTTTGAAGGCAGAGTGATAAACATTAATCATTTTTTTTTTCATAAGAGAAAAAACGTTGTTTTGAATATATTATATGAAGTAAAACAGTCCATGAAGTCATTACATTTTCACATCTGAAGATTGGAACCCAAATATCCATCTAGAAAAGTGGAAGTCCCACCCCAGACAATGATAGAAAAATACCCCATGTCACATACGGGGACATGATATAAAATCCAGTAACGGTCCACATGGAGATTATCGACAATCTGAGAAAGCATTCAAATATGCCCGAGGCATCTATAAGAAAGTGAAATAGTAGTATGTAGAACGGTAAAGCAACAGATAGAGTACCGACGTCCATTGTTCCAAATACAAATTAAAGTACCCAAAATCCTTGAACAGATCAAGAAAAACGCTAATCATGTGAGAATTCCAAGTAAAGTTAATCTATTAACATTGCGAATAAAATTACACCGAAGTCAAAAGCATTGCCTGGCCATACTCATGGCAAATTTGTCATCAAAAAATCAAAAAATTAAGAAGACTGCCCTCATACGGGGAAACCAGTCTTGAACGTTTACTTTACAGAATTCAAAAATATTACTTAAAGGTCCAGCACAGTAAAATAAACTAAAAGCAGCCCAATTAACTGGGCCTGCTAAGCAAGAAAAACAAATTAACCAAACTAATCCTCCGCTGGTTCCTCCACGATTCGGCACCATCCTTCGGAAGGTCTAGGATCGCTAGGTGCTACCTCCACATGCATGCCATGGCTCCCCTCCTGAAGGCCCGAATGCTGGCCGGCTTTTTCCGAGCTCAGACCCGCCGGACGGGTGCATTCTTCCTCCGTTTGGGCCTCCTTGCGGAAGACCACAGTGACTAAAGCCGTGATTCTTGGGCGGTTGAGAGAGCAATTAAAGGAAAATTGTGCAGTGCGCGTCGTGGGAGAAGGTGAACTAACGGTGGGGAAGCCAGGAGCAGGGGAATCCATACGGTGGCCAGATGCTACAAGCCAACCCCGCCCACTCCTAGTATTTGGATATCGACCTAAGTAATAATCAATGGACTGGCCGGAAGTCGACTCTGTTGAGGGGCTGGAGGGAGCGCGCCGGGGTTGACGTCTAGTGCTCCCCCTGCGGCAATGCATCCTATGATGCACGCGAGGCATGGGTGCAATCTCAGGCGCAGTGGGCACAAGAGGAGATGAAGAAGCAGAATTGCAATTAACAGAGGAAGACAGACATAGATAAAACCGAGAGAAATGCAAATATGCAGCAACGTCTAGGCAGAAGTTCAGTTGGCCACTTCTCCTTATCGTCACAGTTAGCAGGCAGCGTAATCTAGCAACCGGCTTGTCTGAAAAACCATGGCTAAACGCCATTTTGTCGACCCGTCTGCAATGCAATCAAAGGACACCCGTCATAATTAATCTCTGATCATTAATAATGAGAGCCGAAGGCCGGATCAAATTGGAGCGTGCGGAATCGCTAAGAGGAGTGGAGGTCCGATCTTGAACAGTGTTAAAAATTAATTAATGCAGATTTGATGTGAAAATTTAATTGAACAACGTTAAATGTTAATGCGATTGATATGAAATCGCCATATCCATGTCCCATCACCTTAAACGCCATCGAATGTACCCACAGCCGGGAGCAGGGCAAGTTTTTATTGAGGACACGTGGCAGAAATTGATTGGAGCGGATCTTTGTTTGGGCCGCTCGCGCAGTGGAAATCCGAACCCGTAAAATATTTAGGCGAATTTGATAAGAAATTCGCGTCACAAAATTGGCCGACGTCAACAGGCTATTTTGGAACGCGAATTTGGTTTGAATTATGGTTTATCGCCGTTTGAAGTCCGGCGGGCTCGACTTAAGAACAATTTTGTTTGATCCCATCTTATACAATTTGTGTTGGTTTTCTTTGATAATACACATATTTATAATAAATCATGGGAATACCACACTAAACATGTGGAAAAGTTATATAAATAATTATTGAGAACAATCATTTTTATGTAAAAATATCCAAGGCGAGGTCTGTGTAGAGAACCGGGGTCGTGAAAGCTGTTCAAATATAAAAATCCCGCTTAATAAAGAGACAAAATTGTTGTGCTTTCAGAACCTGACCCGAGGATTGGACATGAGTTAACAAACAAAAGGATAGCGGAACCAGACTTGCACCCGTGGTCAAGCCCTCTACCAAAACCACGAGCGGAATCACAAAAGCGGGTTGCCCATATCGCACCGCTTTTGCGGAGTAGGCGATATTTCCTATTCGCGAGCGATTCCATAGGGAATGCGACACGTGGCGAAGTGACCCTAGAAAACAACCGTTTAACCCACGCCATCGCACGTTAAAGCCCGACATTGGAAGCCGAGCGAAATTGCCAAGAGTCGTTGATTTGGAGAAGGGCCATCGGACGGTGGTCGCACGTTGAACTTGCCCGGAGGTTAACTAAGGTGTGCGGAGGATAGCCGGGTACGATACGAGTGTTTGATTGGTTATTGATATATATAGGTGGGGCCGGAGTATAATGAAATTGTTTAATTAAACGATTGGCGGATAATTAGCATAAGTCTGGAGCGTGATTGTTGTAAGGCTGAGTGGTGAAATATAGAGCCGAAAGTTCATTACAAGTTATTTATTTAAAAAGAAACGTGGAGTATAAATACAAAGTGTTGAAAGGTAAACATTGGTTATAAGGCTTAGAGATAATATAAAGTCAGGAATATAAATTAAAGTCCAACCATTGTGGATATTATTTATTTATCAAATTCTACGAATTTGATAAATAAACCCGAAGAAAGAAGAAGTCAATTAAGACTCGGGCTGGAGGAAAAGAACAGGGTAAACCAAGGGAAAATGCTGACAGAGCGATTGTAGCCACACCAGCTCTCCTTAGGGGTCCAATTTCAGTTTTGTTGCGTCACACGATGATCTCTCTTCTCTGGCATTTACTTGTATTGAAGATCACTATTCTAGGAATAAGGAGTTATTTTCTCCAAAAATAACCCTAGCCAAACATTGACAATGCATCAAGGATATCTTTCTGTGCTTCATAAGCACATTTGTTCTACTTCTAAATCATGTCTTGGAAGTGGTTGTTGTGCTGGAAATTATTCACCAGTTGGTTTCATACCAAAGTCTTTTTCACATTTTCGGCATCCAATACATGAAAAAGATAATGGTTTAAAACAACCTAAATATTTGAAATTTTGCAAGAATTGTCTGGCACACTTTGAATATGAATTTTGAAGTCAAGTGCATGATGCTGTATAGGATCAAGTGTGATTTTGAATACCAAATGTTTCACAAGAAACTTCTCAACATGCTACCCTGCAGTAAGGATTAAATGACAATATTGCATCAACTATTTCCATAATAAAAGTGCACCTCGACCATAAGACTAAAAAACTACAAATGTTGTAGATCTAACAAGACCACACAATCAAATGTATTCCACAAGGCCAATACTGTATGAAAAATGAAAAGGAGTTTGCAACAAAAAATACCTTAGGCAACTAATTCAATTAGATACACCAAACCATCGGCAAAAAGGAAAACCAGCCTACTCAAAAGGCAAGCGTTTACCTCCTTTGACAAAATTTTGAGTTCCGAAACAAGGGCCTTTATTGTCTTGTCAATGCCCCTAGTAATTTGAATGGGGTTTGCACCTGCTGCAACAACCTAAAAAAAAAGGTTTCATTTCAAATTATTTTCCACAAATTTAAGATACAACCATTGTCGGTTTTGTATTTCCTAACAAGCTCATAAATTTTGACAAAAGAACCAAAATTTTTTAATACCTGATAGCAATTTTTTCACTCAAAAACTATCTTAGATTCAATAAGCCCAACCCAAAACTAAAAAACCAAACACCATAAGACCCTACAAAAATGAATAGATGATCTTAATCCAGTACTATCGACAAAAATTTACCTTTACACCCTCACTTATTAAACCCTGTGCTGTTGAATTTTAACTTCAACTGCTACAGCAGAAGGACGGATGCAGCAGCAACATTTTTTTTGGAGGTTGCTTGCATGCCATCGAGAAATTTAATTCAGCATTTAAAATTCCTGCAAGTTTTTTTTGTAGACGGCCGCAGCCATATTTCTGTACAGGATTGTATTTAAACACAACAACCAACATTAATGCAATTCACCAACCAGAAATTAAACAAACAGAAATTTACCCCCCAGTTTTGTAAATTCAAAAGGAGGACACGTGGAGCATTAATATTGGATCGCATGAAATTGAAGGGAATCTGAAAACCTGAAAATCGGACCCGAATTTTTTATAAGGCACATTGGATTGAGAATTCGTGTTACAAATTAGGCAGACGTCAGCATCCCATTTTGGAACGCGAATTTGGTTTGAAATTAAATCTATTCGGACTTTTGAAGTCCGACGGAAAGGGTTCTTTAATGTTTTGATAGTTTAATTTTATGTATGCTTTAATATATACATATGTTTTAAACATATGTTATATATATATATCATATGCGAAATGAAAGGTGGGCCATAGAATTTAGTTTTAATTTTATTTTTTTTTAAAGAGGGTTTATTATAATATGTTTTATATGTTACGGCATATAAAAATAAAAAGGTCGAAAAAGCTTGGTAGTTTTTTTTATAGATAGTACGTAAATTTTTTATTACACAGCAGTGTGTAAAAAGTGAAAGACTGAGTGTAACTTTTTAAGTGTGTATGCACAACAATGCGAAAGGGAAAAACACAGCAGAGTGTTTTAGAGACAGAGTATGTTTGTTTTGAACAGACAGTGAGTTGGTTTTATGCACTGCGTTTTGTAGCAGTCATAATTTTGTAATCCCTCTCAGTGAGGAAGTAGTGTAATAATTTTTTTTTGAGTTATTGAAGGGAATAGAAGTTTGTTTTCAAAGTATTGAAACTCTGTCTCCTGTCAAAGAAATTTTTATTTTCTCTGTGTTAGAGGAAGGGAGATTTATTCTCCATTCATTGTTCTGGAATTTTTCAATATTCCAACATGTGCAATAACAACAGATGTTGTGGTTCCATCCCCAACTAAATCATTTGTCTTTGCCGCAGCTTGCCTTACCAACTTGGCCCCAATATTTTCAACTGGGTCCTCTAATTCAACCAATAAAAAGGCCTAAACCATAGCATTGAGATACATTTCATTACACTGTCAATAACAATAAAATTTGACTCAGCCGTAACCCTTTCCTTTTATTTTTGTGAAAAGCTTTATGCATTACTCTAATGTGGCTAGTCCATAGGCCAAGTAGACCACTGGGTAACAAATATGTTTCCTTTCACCTTTGAGTTTTCAAATTATGCCTACCAAATCTAAGACATTTAAGAGGGGAACTAATACAATGTTAAAAAGAAAACCAGAGCACACATCTACAAATTACCTCCTTAGCTATTGTCACACCATCATTAACTATTTTCGAAGAACCATGCTTGCTCTCCAAGACAACATTTTTCCCTTCGCCCCAAGGGTGACTCCAACAAGATCAGCAAGTTTGTTCACACCGCCTGCAAGACAAATTGACAATGCTTTCAGTAAGTGTGCAATTGAATGCGAGACCATATGCCAAAACAACCCTCCATGAAAAATTAAAATAACACATTAAAATTGAATATAAGTGGACAAGGAAAGATCCACCGCAGTGAAGTTTCACGTGCAGGTGACCTTCCTTTAAACATAATTTTTTCTCTGACCTGCAATTTTTTTGTCACTAAGCCATCCTTGTTGAAGTACAACTCCTTTTCCATAGCTCTTGTATTAACTACCTTCTCTATGTCGCGTAATCTCAGAGTCCCTCTTCTGCTTGAGCGATTAAAGGAAATGGGTGAAAAAACTAAAAGAGAAGACAATTGTCTGCCATAATTATCAAACATTGCACCCAACTTCTTCCCCTTTCCATTGTTACCCAATGAGGTAGATGTGGCAATTGTTGTCATACTGCCCAAAGCAGAGGCCATCTTCTCTTATCTTGAATATAGAATTACAAGATCTTCATATTAGTATGAACCTTAAAAAATATGACTCCCATTGCTAAAAACCACTTTTAAGTTGTAACAGGCAAACTAAACAACTATCGCAACTTTTGGCAACTTCTGGAGCATTAAGAGAGAAACAACCAAAGAGAAATACAACCACAATCCTCATTTTAATGAGGCCGGACTATATATTTGCATTAAGATAATAGAAAGAAATCACGACTATATTAAGGCCAGCACAAAACAATCTTTAACCAGTGTCTCTCGCGGCCTTCAGGTTGCCATGCTAGAGGTTGCATATTTTTAATTTAAATTCTTGACCTCTCGTACCCATCTATGAATGCATCCAATGGGATATCTACATCAAATGCTCCTTTATATCCCCAAAAACAAATTCCCTACTACAAGAGCACCGGTATTGATGGATCACCCCACACCATCCCACCCACTAGAAACGGTGAAAAAGGAAACCCGAGAAACCTTCTGAAATATCTCAAGATGACTATATGGGTGGTTATTATGAATCAACCAACCATTTAGAACATGCTCATCAATCCAAACCATGAGTATTATGTGACAATATTCAAGCAGGCACTGAATCGGATTTCTGAAGCTATGTTAGAGAAACCCTAAACTCTCACTGAAAATAGGTGAAATGTGGCACCACTCAGATATTGACATGTGCCAATTGGTACAAGTGGTAGAAAATTGGCATGCTCAAACAACGAGGTGATGCGGGAATGACATGAGGGAGAAAATATCATAAAAGCCCCAAATCTGGAGAACTAAAGCTCATCACCAACCTGAGATTGACAACTTTACATGATGTAACCTATGAAATCGTAAATGGAGAAATCATAGTAACAATAAAGTAACCTATGTAACAATAAATCCGGATTCATCCTGGGAGTGGTAATGGGAGAAATCATAGTGAACAATAGGAAACATGCATAGTTGCTTACAATCAAATAGATGAAAAAACACATACAAAAAACCTAGATAATAATCATGAACAAGCTTAATATTGAATTATGAACTGTAAAGGAACTTACAAAATGTGACATTACAAACCTAGTCAAGTGCACAAGCAAAAATATCCTAGACATGACCCTGGTTGACAAGTTGTATTGCTCACGATGCAAGAGGATTTGTACCTGCACTGCCAAGTCAATCAAAATCCATCATTATCTATACAATAAATACAAGTAATTGATGTAGTATTTTTTACTCTAAGATGCATTCTTATGATAATGTTAGAAAATATGTTTAAAATGTCAAAACATACCTGAATAAACTCCTCTTCGTTTCAAGAACAATTTATTGGAGTCGCATGAACTTGGAACAAGCCTCCCACGATCTGAAAGAGTAGCAACTAAGTCAACAGTGAATTTTTTGTTGCTACGTTGGATCGAGGGAGGTTTGCTCCAAGATTAAATTGATCCAATAAATTATTCTCTACTAAACGGGGCCAACCACATGAATGTAAAAGCTCTTATGGCCCCTCCCCCCCTGCTCACATCACTCTCAATTCCCCAATACCCAATCTATATTTCATTTTTTACTTTCATGAGCATAAAAAAATATTCAATAACTAATAAAAAAACAATTCAACAAAAAGTACGCAAGGAAACATTGCAATTAATGCTTGACATAAAAATAGTATGATAAATGAGTTTTTTATATAACGCAAAAAAACGTTCCAAGTATGGTAACATTTGTCTTATAATAATACAATATTTTACATTGTCAAATTTTATTTTTCTTCTTCCTATTTTTAAAGCTCCTAATTACATCATCAATATCATCGTGCTCTGCTCCTGTTTCGTGCCTTTCAACCCGCACTGCTGACCTAGTTGCGTATTCACGATGTCTGGGCTCATCCAATGACGGGGCATCGCCTACAAAAACAGATAATATTAAATTTTAATTGTCAGTTTTTAAATATCATTGAACTAGTTCGGTAATATTAATAAAAAAAATTGCAATAAGATTATTTACCTGGTGCACCAGTTGTCAGCGCTGACCTAGTTGTGTAGTCACGATGTCTGGTCTCATCCGGTGACGGGGCATCGCCTACAAAAACAGATAATATTAAATTTTAATTGTCAGTTTTTAAATATCATTGAACTAGTTCGGTAATATTAATAAAAAAAATTGCAATGATATTATTTACCTGGTGCACCAGTTGTCGCCGTTGGGACTGTTGCCCTGTCTTCCTCTCTGGTGGTAAGATCCTCAAGGGAAACATTCTTTGTCATTTAAACAAAAAACGTTATAAGGACAACCATCAAGGTATAATTAGAAAAAATTATAAGTGGAAATTAATTACCGTCACGGCCCTCACTGATAGCAGCATTGTCGGCCTAGTCCCCACTACAATGATCAAGTTGCACGAGAGGATCATCTACATCTGGCTCTAAAACTAGGTTATTTGCCTTGTTGGTAGTGTTGCTCCCCTGATTTAAACAAAGTTGTTAGACATTAAATTTATGGACGAAAACAAAAATATTGAAAGGTTAATGTTTTACCTTATCAGGCATTGTAGATCTTAGGACCTGCCCCAAGCTTCTGCGACGTTCAACTACAGCTTGATAGCCAAAACGGAAAGCAATATTTTTATCTTCCTCTGTAGTTATTGTTCCAAAGTCATCACCCTACATTATATATGATTGTGTATTTTAATCATATCTGATAGGATTACAAAAACGTTGGAAGGCGATACAATTAATTATAAGATGTTTAGCTACTTAATTACAATTCTTGCAGCTAATTTCAAGTAGCCACCCTGGCCGAGCTTGTGATGGCCCCTTTTCTCAATCCTAGCTTTGGTTGCCTTTGAGGTGTCAGGCAACCTAGCATCAAAAGATTGAAGTCAGATATGACGTAGCACACTTTTATTTTAGACATAAAAAAAATTAAAGCTATTGAATTAAAGTTGTAATTTACCTTGCGGGTCCAGTTGGCATTTTTCCTTCTTTCTTTGCCCTTTTCTCTTTTCCGTCATGGATGAGTGCTCTCCACTCACTCTCTGAAACTGCGAGAGGATGCTCATATCTAGGGTTAAATTGAAATTGCGTCCTATAGGTGTCCCTAGTATATTTCAAATATTTGTCGGCTACCTGAGCCACCGCTTTTCTGTCAAATGTGCCGACCCCAAAAAGGGCTTCTAGATAATCTAGAAGTTCTTTTTTCAGGTTGGAATTCTGGGAATTCCACCCTGTACGTATGGTTGGGCCAAAAATTACCAACGCATGGCTCTCGAGAATCCTGTAGAACTCATTGTTTCCTACACAGAATAAAACCAAAAGAAAAAGAAGATATTATCATTAATTTAAAAATAAAAATCATGATAAATATGTTTTAGATAAAGTACATGAAATAGTTAAAATATTAAAATTTACCTGGGAGTTGTACATGCTTTATAGGGACACCCTCATCGTTCACCAACAACGCGCCATTAATGGTCCCTGTGGAGCTGACACGTGTAGCTCCAGGAAACGCAATAATGTAGCTGGCCATATCAGCCTCATCATTGCCAACACGTTCAGCAGTTGGCTGGGTGTCAGCTTGGGCAGGGTGTGTTTCTTGGCTAGCACCTAAAGGAGTAGAAGGTGTATGAGAGGGTTGTTGGGCAATATCTTGCCCTTGTGTCCCACTACCACCAACACCGGGTTCAGCAAATGCTAGAAAACGCTACATACAAAAGAACTTTTTGTTAGTTTAGTCAATGTAAAAATTAAAAATCAAACTATCACAATTCATCTCGTGCAGAACAAAAAAAATATCCTTTTGACTTTTTATTATTACCTGATATCTTTCTAGCTGCCTCATAAGATGTTGTATCCTCTCTTCTGTTTCAGGTGTTTGAGGCGCGTCTATCAAAGCATTAAATTCCAACCTTGCATCTCGTGCCTTTTTTTGCAACAAGAACACTGGAGATAGGGATGAAGAAAGCTCTTCCTCAAAGAGGGAATCATCAGGCGTACCATGGCTAGGTGTTTGCATATTTGAACAAAATTAATATTATTTCAATTATTTAAATAACTAAAATACCTAAAGATAGAGCAATGCTGGCACTTTACATGTTCTTCCGCTGGCCTCTTTCCGCGATCATCCTGTCTCGGGGTTGTTCCTGCACTGCTCTGATCAGTCTGCCACATTGCAATAAAATTATAAATGTAAAAACTTGAAAACAATATCTAACTTGAAAACACAAAATGAAAACTGAAATAATTTCTAATAAGACCTCGGAAGACAGAGTTAGAGTTTCAAATATGCCTTGCATTGAATTCAGTCCTGGAAACATGTCATTGCACATTAAGGCACCCAAACATTCACTCCATGAATGATATATTTAAGTAGGATTCTCCTATTCTGGGAAAACACCATACCTATAATGCATTCACTTGCATGTATAAAGGGAAAGGAAAACATGTTTTCATACAACGGTGACAAAGGCATCTTGGGAAAAGGTATCTTCACTTTTTATTTATGTTGTTCACCCACACCACTCTCGTGTTTTCACTAATCCTGTTTTGTCATTTTTGGATTCAAATTAAGTTAAGGCCTTAAGTATTTTTCGACCTTTCGGTGTAGTTTTTATAAGTGGCATGTATGGATTTTCCATTAATTCTGCACTTTTTCTCTTCATGCGCATGTTTCCCTGGAAATCAAATGCATGATTTAGTCCCATACATTTAACAATTTGTTGGATCAACTCCATAGGAAATATCATGTTTCCTATTCAATCAAAATTTATCTCAGTTAGGGTAGGTAGGAAGGTTTTTCCTTTGTATTAATAGGGCACTTCTAGCTTGCATTTTTATTATATCTTTCAAATTTAGTGTCGTTTCAATTAGGGCATGATTTTTTGCAAATTTCAAGGTGAGAATGAACAAATAAATTTTTTTGTGATGGATGACTATATATGACTCCATGGCCAGAGGAAAAGGCACTAATCTACTTCTTCAAATATCTATAGTTCTCATTCACCTCATACGAAGATGGTCCCTGATTTTGAGCCAAATGTTGCAGCAAAAAGTCCCCCCCCTCCATAATTTGATATTCAATGGAAATTTCTTAAATTGATGATGGGGCAAGATTATGGAACATTGGCACATACATATGTAATGGAATTACAAGATCATGATATATGTTTGCATATGTTTATGGCAATGTTCCACCAAGTCCCCAGGAGATGGGAGCGAGGGGACGAGGGAGCGCGGGAGCGGCCTATGCAAAAGCTCCCTACCAATTTTCAGGAAACGTGGGGGGACGTCGGGGTCATAAAAATTATAAAATTTAATATTTAAAATGTAACTATATTTTTGCAAGGAATGTATATACGGTCATCATACACTTGCATCATGAAAGATAAATCATAAATGATAAAATTACAAATCGATGAATGATGAATCATATAATTGAAACAAATTTAAAAGTTAAAAGTTAAAACATACATCATACAATCATGCATGTAAGTTTGTAAGTTTGTAACTATATAATCATTAATGTAACTATTAACAATGTACAATGAAAATAAAGTTTAAGATATCATATGACATATTATATCAAGATTCAAAATAGAGTTTAAACTGAAGTTTACAACTCAAGTCTGAAACATAAAACTCAAACGCAAATAAGTTATGTCTGAAACATAAAACATAAAACATAACATATGAATATCAAATGATATCATCATAATGATAAATGAGCATAAATGCTCAAGTTAATGCCCCACTAGTCTCTGCATCCAACTTATGCACGAATATATCAAGATCAACCATGTCACCATCTGAATCAGAATCACTTGGATTCTCAAATATGCTAAGTGGCACATCAACTTTTAACATGAAACCATAAACTAAAAGGGGCGGTGAGGGGACGTGAGGGGGCGTGAGGGAAACATCCCCTAGAAGTCCCCAAGACCTCGGAGCACGAGGGGGCGAGGAATCTAGACCCCTAGGTGGGGGGGCGAGACCCGTGTAACACTGGTTTATGGAGGTGGTGGAGCAAAAAAGAGCTCAAATAGAGCTGAAATTTTTCACATAAAAAGGACTGTGGGCTTGACTAATGGTTCCATTTAAAAAATTATATCTAGACAGAGAATAAGTGTAGCATGAAAACATGCATTGAAAATCCATATGAGTTTGCATTGTATTACTTATGATGGATTCAAATTTGGGTTTCAAAATGCCAGGTTATGGCATGATTTTGTCGAGAAACCCTTAGTTGGATTCTCATGTTGGTTTAATTTATATTTTAAGTTTGTTTTACAATCTTTGGGTGATAGTAACTCATGAACTAGGTTACCAATGTGTAACAATCATATTTCAAGAATAAAGTTGTGATTTTTTTATATTATTATTATTATCTATTAGCTACGAGTATTGACACCTATTGCCTGGAATTTTGACATCTTGATAGCATGGATAATTTCGAAAATGTTTCTAGTAATGTTAACATAATAACTATCATTACATGTCTTCACTTTTGTCACCATAATAGACATGTGATATGGACTCATCACACAACTTCATATGCTATGTCCCAACAAGTTCAAATTGGTTGAACCTACCTCATAGTATGGTTATTAAGGACAAGTTGCTTGGTATATAACTTGATAGCATAGACCGTGTTGCAGTTCTAAAAAGAATCCTCAAGTGTCAAAAAAACTTCACAATATGTTCTACTATAAAGCCTTTTGGGATACCTGAAATAATATATGTATCATTGATGACTTTTAAAGTATGACAATATCCAGAGGGAAAGGAAATCAATGGAAGAGTGATCCACCAATGAGAACCTAGAATTTAGCATCAGATGAGTTAGAGTCTAGGAAATTGAAACCCTATAATTTTTATTAGTGATGAAGGACATCACATAGGTAATTATATTTTCATGTAGAATAATCTATTAATTCAAATTTAAACTACATAATATGAAAGGCATACCATAAATTTTTCCACGTAAGTCCAAACAACCTATAAAAAGGGAAAACCTTCTTTTTCCATGGGAAATAATTTACCTTTCCTTTTTTAAGATAATCTAAATCACAAAAAATATGAACTATACTGCACACATTCTTGGATAATGTGAAAGTGGAAAAGGAATACCCTACACAAGTGATGCACACATGTACATTTGAACACTAATAGATATTTGTAGTTGAAATGCAATGCTTGTTTTCATTTAAATGTAGGGTTTTTAAAGTAGGGAGAAATAATGGTTGCCAAATTAATAAGCGTTTCTTTGGGAAAAATTTAAATCTTGTATTGGGTGATGAAGATAATAGAGGGTATTGAATCTTGATTCTTGACATCTAGAGAGAACCATATAGCCTAACACAATCCAATGGAATTGACCAAAAAAACCCAAATAGAGTCAACCCTACTATAGGAGGAAGGGCCTACAGTAAGAACTTACCATTTTGCAAGAGCTGAGGGCGAATGTTGCTCTGCAAGACACGAGGGCAAGCCCGGCGAGGGCGAATGCGAGGAAAATCTTTGCTCTGCAGAGCGAGGCGAATGCGGGGGCGAATCTTTGTTACGAAAGATGAGGGCGAATGCTGAGGGCGAATGCTGTTCTGCAAGAGCTCAAGGCGAATGCTGAAGGCGAATGCTGTTCTGCAAGAGTTGAGGGCGAATGCTGAGGGCGAATGGTGTTCTGCAAGAGCGGAGGGCGAATGCGCGCGTGATATCGGACGTTAATGTAGCACACATGTACATTTGAACACTAATAGATTTTTGTAGTTGAAATGCAATGCTTGTTTTCATTTAAATGTAGGGTTTTTAAAGCGGGGAGAAATAATGGCTGCCAAATTAATAAGCGTTTCTTTGGGAAAAATTTAAATCTTGTATTGGGTGATGAAGATAATAGAGGGTATTGAATCTTGATTCTTGACATCTATAGAGAACCCTACAGCCTAACACAATCCAATGGAATTGACCAAAAAACCCAAATAGAGTCAACCCTACTATAGGAGGAAGGGCCTGCAGTAAGAACTTACCATTTTGCAAGAGCTGAGGGCGAATGCTGTTCTGCAAGAGCTGAGGGCGAACGCTGAGGGCGAATGTTGAGGGCAAATGTTGTTCTGCAAGAGCTGAGCGCGAATGCTGAGGGCAAATGCTGTTCTGCAAGAGCAGAGGGCGAATGCGCGCGTGATATCAAACGTTAATGTAGCTATTGTGACAAATACGAAACAATAAAATCATTTTTATGTAGCGCGCATATAAGTTTTGAATTTTTATGTAGCGCGCATATAAGTTTGGTATTTTTATGTAGCGCGAAAATAACTGTCGTTATACCGACGGCGGAAAAGGCGTCGCTATTACGACTGGTGCCTCCAAACGTCGCAATGGCGACACCTATACATTGTGTCTCAGTTGCAACGTTTAGAGTCGTCTCAATAGCGACGCTTTGGGCCATGGTGTCGCATTTGCGACGTCTTCCTCTAAACGTCGCAATTGAAATCAAAGTTAGGAAGTTAGGAAAGGGAATTAGAATAGAAATTAAGGTAAGACCATGAACTTTTACCCAATATTGAACGAAGGTGAGCAACCATATATATCATGAAGGAAGTTCAAGAAATATTATGATAAGAAATATTAAATGAAAATCAAATTTGGGAAGTTACGAAAGGGAATTAGAATGGAAATTAAGGTAAGACCATGACCTTTGAACCAATATTGAACAAAGGTGAGCAACCATTGATATCATGAAGGAAGTTCAAGAAATATTAAATGAAAATCAAAGTTAGGAAAGGGAATTAGAATAGAAATTAAGGTAAGACCATGACCTTTAAACCAATATTGAACGAAGGTGAGCAACCATAGATATCATGAAGGAAGTTCAAGAAATCATATGATAAGAACTATTAAATGAAAATCAAAGTTAGGAAAGGGAATTAGGATAGAAATTAAGGTAAGACCATGATCTTTTACCCAATATTGAAAGAAGGTGAGCAACCATAGATATCATGAAGGAAGTTCAAGAAATATTATGATAAGAAATATTAAATATTTTTTGAAAATTCTGAGTAAATTTAATTTAACTACTTTTAATATGAGATATGAACAGACAATTCTTAGCAGAAGCAATGAGCCTTAATGAGGTCTACGGGTCTAATAACACCAATAATATAATGTTGAAATACCATTGATCCCAGTATTGTAATTACTGTAACTAACATAAGTTGTTACCTATTCTAACAAAGTTTGTACATATTCCATAAGGCTGAATACACTGTAACCACTTGCAAGATACTAGAAGCTCTCATTACACTAGTTAACACAAGGAATAGAACACATAGACTAGTGTAGATTACATAACTAGTATTTTCTATTCTATAAGCTATCAAGAAATAAATTGGTTGTTCTTTAATATTGAAAGAAGGTGAGCAACCATAGATATCATGAACGAATTTCAAAAAATATTAAATCTTTTTTTGCAGAGGCTTAAATTCTGAGTAAATTTAATTTAACTACTTTTAATATGAGATATGAACATTCAATTCTTAACATGAGAGAAATTTGGCCTTAATGAACGGTCAATTCTTAGCAGAAGATGCTTTTAGTGTCTAGTTTTCAAATGGTCATTAATTTATTTCTCCCGAAAAAAAAAAAAATAATAAATAAAATTTAAAAAAAAACAAGCAGACAAACAAAAATAAAAATTCAATAAAAATATATATTAAATTGATATTTATTGCAAATGCATGGAAAGAGAAATGACACAATATCATGAGATAGTTGACATGTGTGGTTTATCTTAAATTTTGTGGGAGAAATGACACATGTACACAATTTACCTTAAAGTGGTTGTGTTTTATGGATATTAAAATGAAGAACTTCTATTTAGATCTATTCCAGAGATTGACTGTAGGGGCATTTACTAGATATGTCACCTTTCATAAAAGATGAGATCCAGAGGCTACTTGGCCCTTTACAGACTCTGCCTATAGAACTTGTAGAAGTTATTTCACTACCTGTCCCAATTATACCCTATGAAGGGTGTAGAGGACCTGTGGAATCACTAACATTACTTTACGTAGACATAAGGGTGTATAAGAATGCATTTGTTTTACATTGGATATTAAAATGAAGAACTTCTATTTAGATCTATTCCAGAGATTGACTGTAGGGGCATTTACTAGATATGTCACCTTTCATAAAAGATGAGATCTAGAGGCCACCTGGCCCTTTATAGACTCTGCCTATAGAACTTGTAGAAGTTAACACTACTTGTCCCAATTATACCCTATGAAGGGTATATAGGACCTGTGGAATCACTCACACTACTTTACGTAGACATAAGGGTGTATAAGAACGCATTTGTTTTAAATTGAATATTTTTCATTTTAAATTTAGAATCTATTTGAAACAATTACCTATATAAGGTTAAAACCTATGTTTTGTATCAAATCACTTTTGGTTTCAATGGGAAACTTTTATGGCTTTAATATTTTTTTCTTGAAATGTGATGCACCCCATTAAAATGGGAGTTATATCGAAATTATTCCTATGGTGCAATAAAATATAGATGCATAAATTCAATGAGCATAGTTTTGAGATATAAAGTCCAAAATGGAAGAGTTGTTTGTGAACAAATATCAATGCCACTATGGATATAGATCTGCTTATTTAAAAGGGATTTTTCTAGAAGGATGTCCATTAAGTTGGAAAGAAGGGAAAATATCATAATTATATGTTAATGCATGTGTTTTACATTGAATATTTTTCATTTTATTAAAAATCTATTTGAAAAATTAAACTATATATAAGGTTAAAACCTATGTTTTGTATCAAATTATGTTTGGTTTCAATGGGAAACCTTTATGGCTAATGTGTTTTTCTCAAAATGTGATAGACCCCATTAAAATGGGAGATATATCGAATTGATTCCTATGGTGAAATAAAATAGTTGAGTAGTTAAAGATATAGATGCATAAATTCAATGAGCATAGTTTTGAGATATATAAGTCCAAAATGGAATAGTTGTTAGTGAACAAATATCAGTGGATCACTATGGATATATCTGCTTCATTAAAAGGGATTTTTTTAGAAGGACATCCACTAAGTTGGAAAGAAGGGAAAATATCACAATTATATGTTAATGTGTGTGTTTTACATTGAATATTTTTCATTTTATTAAGAATCTATTTGAAACAATTAACTATATAAGGTTAAAACCTATGTTTTGTATCAAATTACTTTTGGTTTCAATGGGAAATTTTTATGGCTAATGTGTTTTTCTCGAAATGTGATAGACCCCATTAAAATGGGAGATATATCGAATTGATTCCTATGGTGAAATAAAATAGTTGAGTAGTTTAAAGATATAGATGCACAAATTCAATGAGCATAGTTTTGAGACATATAAGTCCAAAATAGAATAGTTGTTGGTGAACAAATATCAGTGGATCACTATGGATATCACTAAGGATATATTTTCTTCATTAAAGATATTTTTCTAAAAGGATGCTCTAAATGGAAAAGGAAAGCCTAAAATTATATATATATAATGTACAAGCCACATTAAATATTTTCTATTTAAATTTAGGTCGCTGAGGCCATTTACTTGTAGGTTAAACCTGATGTTGTATCAACTGCCTTATTTCATGAAACCTTTATATTAGCTGTATCATCAATAAGGCACACCCATTAAAAATGGAGATATGTCAAATGAATCCCATAGAATGCAAATAGTTTCATCATGAAAATATAGATGCAGAATTCAATAATGAGCATAGTTTGGTAGATATAAAGTCTCAAATGGAAGGTTGTTAAAATACATATGGATTACTATGCATGCCTGTTTATGATATATTTCAATCTATTGTAAGTGATTTTTCTAAAAGTATGTCCACTAAGTTTGGAAGAAGGGAAAGTTTCACAAAATTATATATATGTTAATGCATGTGTTTTACATTGAATATTTTTTATTTTAAATTTAGAATCTATTTCAAACAATTACCTATATAAGGTTAAAACCTATGTTTTGTAGAAAATTGAACTTTTGGTTTCAATGGGAAACTTTTATGGCTTTAATATGTTTTTTCTCGAAATGTGATGCACCCCATTAAAATGGGAGACATATCGAAATGATTCCTATGGTGTAATAGAATATAGATGCATTTAAATTCAATGAGCATAGTTTTGAGATATAAAAGTCCAAAATGGAAGAGTTGTTTGTGAACAAATATCAATGTCGCTATGGATATAGATCTGCTTCATTAAAAGGGATTTTTCTAGAAGGATGTCCACTAAGTTGGAAAGAAGGGAAAATATCACAATTATATGTTAATGAATGTGTTTTACATTGAATATTTTTCATTTTATTAAAAATCTATTTGAAACATTAAACTATATATAAGATTAAAACCTAGATGTTTTGTATCAAATTACTTTTGGTTTCAATGGAAAACTTTTATGGCTAATGTGTTTTTCTCAAAATGTGATACACCCCATTAAAATGGGAGATATATCAAAATGATTCCTATGGTGTAATAAAATAGTTTCAAGTAGTTTAAAAATATAGATGCATAAATTCAATGAGCATAGTTTTGAGATACAAAAGTCCAAAATGGAATAGTTGTTTGTGAACATATATCAGTGGATCACTATGCATATCACTATGGATATATCTGCTTCATTAAAAAAAAAAATCTAAAAGGATGTCCACTAAGTTTGGAATAAGGAAAAGTGTCACAAAATTACATATATGTTAATGCATGTGTTTTACATTGAATATTTTTCATTTTAAATTTAGAATCTATTTGAAACATTTACCTATATAAGGTTAAAACCTATGTTTTGTAGAAAATTGAACTTCTGGTTTCAATGGGAAACTTTTATGGCTAATGTTTTCTTTCTCAAAATGTGATACACCCCATTAAAATGGGAGACATATCAAAATGATTCCTATGGTGAAATAAAATAGTTTCAAGTAGTTTAAAGATATAAATGCATAAATTCAATCAGCATAGTTTTGAGATATATAAGTCCAAAATGGAATAGTTGTTGGTGAAAAAATATCAGTGAATCAGTATGGATATATTTTCTTCATTAAAAGGGATATTTCTAGAAGGATGGACTTAAGTTGGAAAGAAGGGAAAATATCACAATTATATGTTAATGTGCATGTGTTTTACATTGAATATTTTTCATTTTTTTAAGAATCTATTTTTAAAATATTTAAAACTATATACTTGGTTAAAACCTATGTTTTGTATCAAATTAATTTTTGTTTCTAAATACTCTACATGTTTTACATCGAATATTTTAAATAAATTTTTTATTTTATTAAAAATCTATTTGAAACAATTAAACTATATAAGGTTAAAACCTATGTTTTATATCAAATCACCTTTGGTTTCAATGGAAAATGTTTATGGCTAATTTGCATTTTTCTCGAAATGTGATACACCCACTAAAATGAGAGATATATATGGGAATGATTCCTATGGTGTAATAAAATAGTTTCAATTAATTTAAAGATATATAGATGCATAAATTCAATGAGCATAGTTTTGAGATATAAAAGTCCAAAATGGAATAGTTCTTGATGAACAAATATTAGTGGATCACTATGGATATATCTGCCTCATTAAAAGGGATTTTTCTTGAGGGATGGACTAAGTTGGAAAGGAAAAATATCACAATTATATGTTAATTTGCATGTGTGTTTTACATTGAATACAAAAGGTATTTTCTCTCTCTCATTGTTTGAGACCGTGGATATGAAAATGAAAAACTTGAATTTAGATCTATTCTAGAGATTGACTGTAGGGGTATTTACTAGATATGTCACCTTTCATAAAAGATGAGATCCAGAGGCTACCTAGCCCTTTACAAACACTTCCTATAGAACTTGTAGAAGTTAACACTACATGTCCCAATTATACCCATGAAGGGTGTAAAGGACCCATGGAATCACTCAAACTACTTTACGTAGACATAAGGGTGTATAAGAATGCATGTGTTATACATTGAATATTTTTCATTTTAAATTAAAAGAATCTATTTGAAACAAAATTTACATACATAAGGTTAAAACCTATGTTTTGTATCAAAACACTTTTGGTTTCAATGGGAAACTTTTATGGCTAATCTGTGTTTTTTTCTCGAAATGTGATACAACCGATTAAAATGGGAGATATATCGAAATAATTTTTATGATGTAATAAAATAGTTTCAAGTAGTTTAAAGATATAGATATGCATAAATTAAATGAGCATGGAATTTAGATATAAAAGTCCAAAATGGAATAGTTGTTGGTGAACAAATATCAGTGGATCAATATGGATATATTTGCTTGATTAAAAGGGATATTTCTAGAACGATGGACTAAGTTGGAAAGCAGGGAAAATATCACAATTATATGTTAATATGCATGTGTTTTACATTGAATATTTTTCATTTTATTAAGAATTTATTTTCAAAACAATTAACATAGTATAAGGTTAAAACCTATGTTTTGTATCAAATTACTTTTTGTTTCTAAATACTATGTGTTTTACATTGACTATTTTTCATTTTATTAAAAATATATTTGAAACAATTAAACTATATAAGGTTATAACCTATGTTTTGCATCAAATCACTTTTGGTTTCAATGGGAAAATTTTATGGCTAATGTGTTTTTCTCGAAATTTGATACACCCCATTAAAATGGGAGATATATCGAAATGATTCCTATGGTGTAATAAAATAGTTTCAAGTAGTTTAAAAATAAAGATGCATAAATTCAATGAGTATAGTTTTGAGATATAAAAGTCCAAAATGGAAGAGTTGTTTGTGAACAAATATCAGTGGATCACTATGGATATATCTGCTTCATTAAAAGGATTTTTCTAGAAGGATGTCCACCAAGTTGGAAAGAAGGGAAAAAATCACAATTATATGTTAATGTGTGCATGTGTTTTACATTGAATATTTTTTAATTTATTAAAAATCTATTTGAAACAATTAACTATATAAGGTTAAAACCTATGTTTTGTATCAAATCACTTTTGATTTCAATGGGAAATTTTTATGGCTAATGTGTTTTTCTCAAAATGATTCCTATGGTGTAATAAAATAGTTTCAAGTAGTTTAAAGATATAGATGCATAAATTCAATGAGCATAGTTTTGAGATATAAAAGTCCAAAATAGAATGGTTGTTGGTGAACAAATATTAGTGGATCAATATGGATATATCTCCTTCATTAAAAGGGATTTTTCTAGAAGGATAGACTAACTTGGAAAGAAGGGAAAATATCACAATTGTTTGAGTCCTGATCTTATAAAAGGTTTCCACTAAATCCATCCCTATTACTTTTCATGTGAACCACATTCCCAAACCCACACATCTATGTACCTACGAGCTAAGCCAAGTGTAAAAAGGACTTATTTCATATTCTACTTTAACACATATATGTGATTAATTATCGTTAGAATTTATATGGTAGAAATACATAAAAAGAGTAATCCTTAGAATTTATATGGTATAAATACATATAAAGAGTAATCCTTAGTATAGATCTAGTTTTACTTTAAGGAATAAAGGTAATTTTTTTAGAAAGTTTATCTTAGGAGGTAGAACTAAACCTTCTATAACCCACAAAAGAAACCATGGCCTGTGAGCATCACATGCAAACACAAGTTACTCCCATGTTTGAAACACCACCTCACATCATCATAAGGGATCGAAACCACTAAGAAACCCATACTAAGTTCCCTAGAAGGGATGACTATCATATTTAATGATTGGGTTTATCTCCAAGGTCAAAAGGAAAATCAAAGTTAGGAAAGGGAATTAGAATAGAAATTAAGGTAAGACCATGAACTTTTACCCAATATTGAATGAAGGTGAGCAACCATATATATCATGAAGGAAGTTCAAGAAATATTATGATATAAGAAATATTAAATGAAAATCAAAGTTAGGAAGTTAGGAAAGGGAATTAGAATAGAAATTAAGGTAAGACCATGACCTTTTACCCAATATTGAAGAAAGATGAGCAATCATACATATCATGAAGGAAGTTCAAGAAATATTATGATAAGAAATATTAAATGAAAATCAAAGTTAGGAAGTTAAGAAAGGGAATTAGAATAGAAATTTTAAGGTAATACCATGACCTTTTACCCAATATAAGGATTTGGTTTATCTCCAAGGTCAAAAGGAAAATCAAAGTTAGGAAGGGAATTAGAATAGAAATTAAGGTAAGACCGTGACCTTTTACCTGGAATATTGAAAAAAGATGAGCAACCATATATATCATGAAGGAAGTTCAAGAAATATTATGATAAGAAATATTAAATGAAAATCAAAGTTAGGAAGTTATGAAAGGGAATTAGAATAGAAATTAAGGTAAGACCATGAACTTTTACCCAATATTGAACGAAGGTGAGCAACCATATATATCATGAAGGAAGTTCAAGAAATATTATGATAAGAAATATTAAATGAAAATCAAAGTTGGGAAGTTACGAAAGGGAATTAGAATAGAAATTAAGGTAATACCATGACCTTTAAACCAATATTGAACAAAGGTGAGCAACCATTGATATCATGAAGGAAGTTCAAGAAATATTACGAAAAGAAATATTAAATGAAAATCAAAGTTAGGAAAGGGAATTAGAATAGAAATTAAGGTAAGACCATGACCTTTAAACCAATATTGAACAAAGGTGAGCAACCATAGATATCATGAAGGAAGTTCAAGAAATCATATGATAAGAACTATTAAATGAAAATCAAAGTTAGGAAAGGGAATTAGAATAGAAATTAAGGTAATACCATGATCTTTTACCCAATATTGAAAGAAGTTGAGCAACCATAGATATCATGAAGGAAGTTCAAGAAATATTAAGATAAGAAATATTAAATATTTTTTGAAAATTCTGAGTAAATTTAATTTAACTACTTTTAATATGAGATATGAACAGACAATTCTTAGAAGAATCAATGAGCCTTAATGAGGTCTACGGGTCTAATAACACCAATAATAGCATGTTGAAATACCATTGATCCTAGTATTGTGATTACTGTAACTAACATAAGTTGTTACCTATTCTAACAAAGGTTGTACATATTCCATAAGGTTGAATACACTGTAACCACTTGCAAGATACTAGAAGCTCTCATTACACTAGTTAACACAGGGAATAGAACACATGTACTATTGTAGATTACGTAACTAGTATTTGCTATTCCCTAAGCTTATCAAGAAATAAATCAAGTTATTCTTTAATATTGAAAGAAGGTGAGAAACCATAGATATCATGAACGAATTTCAAGAAATATTAAATCTTTTTTTGCAGAGGCTTAAATTCTGAGTAAATTTAATTTAACTACTTTTAATATGAGATATGAACAGTCAATTCTTAGCAGAAGAATTTAGCCTTAATGAACAGTCAATTCTTAGCACTCAATGCTTTTTTAGTGTCTAGTTTTCCAAATGGTCATTAATTTATTTCTCCCTGAAAAAAATAATAATAATAATAATAAAATAAAATAAAATAAAATAAAATAAAAATAAATAACTAAAAACAAAAATAAAAATTCAATAAAAATATATATTAAATTGATATTTATTGCAAATGCATGGAAGAAATGACACAAGATCATGAGATAGTTGACATGTGTGTGGTTTATCTTAAAGTTTGTGGGAGAAATGACACATGTAGAAAATACCTTAAAGTGGTTGTGTTTTATGGCTATTAAAATGAATAATTTCTATTTAGATCTATTCCAGAGATTTACTGTAGGGGCATTTACTAGAAATGTCACCTTTCATAAAAGATGAGATCCAGAGGCTTCCCAGCCCTTTACAGACTCTACCTATAGAACTTGTAGAATTTAGTTCACTACATGTCCCAATTATACCCTATGAAGGGTGTAGAGGACTTGTGGAATCACTAACACTACTTTACGTAGACATAAAGGTGTATAAGAATGCATTTGTTTTACATTGGATATTAAAATGAAGAAATTATATTTAGATCTATTCCAAAGATTGACTATAGGGGCACTTACTAGATATATCACCTTTCATAAAAGATGAGATCCAGAGGCTACTTGGCCCTTTACAGACTCTGCCTATAGAACTTGTAGAAGTTAACACTACCTGTCCCAATTATACCCTATGAAGGGTGTAGAGGACCCGTGGAATCACTCACACTAATTTATGTAGAAATAAGGGCATATAAGAATGCTTTTGTTTTACATTGAATATTTTTCATTTTAAATTTAGAATCTATTTGAAACAATTACCTATATAAGGTTAAAACCTATGTTTTGTATCAAATCAATTTTGGTTTCAATGGGAAAATTTTATGGCTTTAATATGTTTTTCTCCAAATGTGATGCACCCCATTAAAATGGGAGATATATAGAAATGATTCCTACAGTGTAATAAAATACAGATGCATAAATTCAATGAGCATAGTTTTGAGATATAAAAGTCCAAAATGGAAGAGTTGTTTGTGAACAAATATCAATGCCACTATGGATATACATCTGCTTCATTAAAACATATTTTTCTAGAAGGATGCCCACTAAGTTGGAAAGAAGGGAACATATCATAATTATATGTTAATGCATGTGTTTTACATAGAATATTTTTCATTTTATTAAAAATCTATTTGAAACATTAAACTATATATAAGGTTTAAACCTAGATGTTTTGTATCAAATTACTTTTGGTTTCAATGGAAAAATTTTATGGCTAATTTATTTTTCTCGAAATGTGATACACCCCATTAAAATGGGAGATATATCAAAATGAATCCTATGGTGTAATAAAATAGTTTCAAGTAGTTTAAAAATATAGATGCATAAATTCAATGAGCATATTTTTGAGATATAAAAATCCAAAATGGAATAGTTGCTTGTGAAAAAATATCAACGCTAATATGGATATATATCTACTTCATTAAAAGGGATTTTTCTAGAATGATGTCCACTAAGTTGGAAAGAAGGGAAAGTATCACAATTATATGTTAATGTGCATGTGTTTTACATTGAATATTTTTCATTTTAAATTAAGAATCTATTTGAAACAATTACCTATATATAAGGTTAAAACTTATATGTTTCGTATCAAATCACTTTTGGTTTCAATGGGAAACTTTTATGGCTAATGTGTTTTTCTCGAAATGTGATACACCCCATTAAAATGGGAGATATATCGAAATGATTCCTATGGTGTAATAAAATAGTTTCAAGTAGTTTAAAATATAGATGCATAAATTCAATGAGCATAGTTTTGAGATATAAAAGTCCAGAATGGAATAGTTGTTTGTGAACAAATATCATTGGATCACTATGGATATATATATGGATATACCTTCTTCATTAAAAGAGATTTTTCTAAAAGGATGTACTCCAGTTTGAAAAAGGAGTGTCACAAAATTATATATATGTTAATGCATGTGTTTTACATTGAATATTTTTCATTTTAAATTTAGAATCTATTTGAAACAATTACCTATATAAGGGTAAACCAGATGTTTTGTATCAAATCACTTTGCCTAATGGACAACTTTTATGGCTAATGTGTTTTTCTCGAAATGTGATACACCCCATTAAAATGGGAGATATATCAAAATGAATCATATGGTGTAATAAAATAGTTTCAAGTAGTTTAAAAATATAGATGCATAAATTCAATGAGCATAGTTTTGAGATATAAAGTCCAAAATGGAATAGTTGTTTGTGAACATATATTAGTGGATCACTATGCATATCACTATGGATATATCTGCTTCATTAAAAGAGATTTTTCTAAAAGGATGTCCACTGAGTTTGGAAGAAAGGAAAGTGTCACAAAATTATATATATGTTAATGCATGTGTTTTACATTGAATATTTTTCATTTTCAATTCAGAATCTATTTGAAACAATTACCTATATAAGGTTAAAACCTATGTTTTGTAGAAAATTGAACTTTTGGTTTCAATGGGAAACTTTTATGGCTTTAATATGTTTTTCTCGAAATGTGATGCACCCCATTAAAATGGGAGATATATTGAAATGATTCCTATGGTGTAATAAAATATAAATGCAATTAAATTCAGTGAGCATAATTTTGAGATATAAAAGTCCAAAATGGAATATTTGTTTGTGAACAAATATCAATGCCACTATGCATATAGATCTGCTTCATTAAAAGGAATTTTTCTAGAAGGATGTCCACCAAGTTGGAAAGCAGGGAAAGTATCACAATTATATGTTAATGAATATGTTTTACATTGAATATTTTTCATTTTATTAAAAATATATTTGAAACATTAAACTATATATAAGATTAAAACCTAGATGTTTTGTATCAAATTACTTTTGGTTTCAATGGAAAAATTTTATGGCTAATGTGTTTTTCTCGAAATGTGATACACCCCATTAAAATGGGATATATATCAAAATGAATCCTATGGTGTAATAAAATAGTTTCAAGCAGTTTAAAAATATAGATGCATAAATTCAATGAGCATAGTTTTGAGATATGAAGGTCCAAAATGGAATAGTTGTTTGTGAACATATATCAATGGATCACTATGGATATATCTGCTTCATTAAAAGAGATTTTTCTAAAAAAAATTCCACTAATTTTGGAAGGGAAAGTGTCACAAAATTATATATATGTTAATGCATGTGTTTTACATTAAATATTTTTCATTTTAAATTTAGAATCTATTTGAAACAATTACCTATATTTAAGGTTAAAACCTATGTTTTGTAGAAAATTGAACTTTTGGTTTCAATGGGAAAATTTTATGGCTAATGTGTTCTTTCTTGAAATGTGATACACCCCATTAAAATGGGAGATACATCGAAATGATTCCTATGGTGAAATAAAATAGTTTCAAGTAGTTTAAAGATATAGATGCATAAATTCAATTAGCATAGTTTTGAGATATATAAGTCCAAAATGGAATAGATGTTGGTGAAAAAATATCAGTGGATCAATATGGATATATTTGCTTCATTAAAAGGGATATTTCTATAAGGATGGACTTAATTTGGAAAGAAGGGAAAATATCACAATTATATGTTACTGTGCATGTGTTTTACATTGACTATTTTTCATTTTTTTAAGAATCTATTTTCAAAATATTTAAAACTATATACTTGGTTAAAACCTATGTTTTGTATCGAATTACTTTTTGTTTTTGTTTTTAAATACTATACATGTTTTAGATCAAATATTTTTAATAAATTTTTCATTTTATTAAAAAAAAAATTGAAACAATTAAACTATATAAGGTTAAAACCTATGTTTTGTATCAAATCACTTTTGGTTTCAATGGGAAACGTTTATGGCTAATTTGTGTTTTTCTCGAAATGTGATACACCCATTAAAATGGGAGATATATATGGGAATGATTTCTATGGTGTAATAAAATAATTTCAAGTAATTTAAAGATATATAGATGCATAAATTCAATGAGCATAGTTTTGAAATATAAAAGTCCAAAATGGAATAGTTGTTGATGAACAAATATTAGTGGATCACTATTGATATATATGCCTCATTGAAAGGGATTTTTCTAGAAGGATGGACTAAGTTGGAAAGGAAAAATATCACAATTATATGTTGATTTTCATGTGTGTTTTACATTGAATATAAAGGTATTTTCTCTCTCATTACTTGAGACCATGGATATGAAAATGAAAAAATTGAATTTAGATCTATTCCAGAGATTAACTGTAGGGGCATTTGCTAGATATGTCACCTTTCATAAAAGATGAGATCTAGAGGCTACCTGGCCCTTTATAGACTCTACCTATAGAACTTGTAGAATTTAACACTACACATCCCACTATACCCATGAAGGTGTACAGACCCGTGGAAAGGGTGAAGAAATATTATGATAAGAAATATTAAATGAAAATCAAAGTTAGGAAGTTAGGAAAGGGAATTAGAATATAAATTAAGGTAAGACCATGACCTTTAAACCAATATTGAACGAAGGTGAGCAACCATAGATATCATGAAGGAAGTTCAAGAAATATTATGATAAGAAATATTAAATGAAAATCAAAGTTAAGAAAGGGAATTAGAATAGAAATTAAGGTAAGACCATGACATTTTACTCAATATTGAAAGAAGGTGAGCAACCATAGATATCATGAAGGAAGTTCAAGAAATATTATGATAAGAAATATTAAATCTTTTTGCAAATTTTGAGTAAATTTAATTTAACTACTTTTAATATGAGATATGAACAATCAATTCTTAGCAGAAGCAATGAGCCTTAATGAGGTATACGGGTCTAATAACACCAATAATAGCATGTTGAAAAAACATTGATCCTATTATTTTGATTAATGTAACTAACATAAGATGTTACCTATTCTAACAAAGGTTGTACATATTCCATAAGGTTGAATACACTGTAACCACTTGCATGATACTAGAAGCTCTCATTACACTAATTAACACAGGGAATATAACACATAGACTAGTGTAGATTACATAACTAGTATTGGCTATTCTCTAAGCTATCAAGAAATAAATTGGTTGTTCTTTAATATTGAACGAAGGTGAGCAACCATAGATATCATCAACAAATTTCAAGAAATATTAAATCTTTTTTTTATAGATATTAAATTTCGAGTAAATTCTAATTTAACTACTTTTAATATGAGATATGAACAAATAATTCTTAGCAAAACATGAATTTAGTCTTAATGAACAAATAATTCTAAAGGTCAATGCTTTAGTGTCTATTTTTCCAGATGGTCATTAATTTATTTCTCCCCTAAAAAAATAAATAAAAAAATAAAAATAAAAATAAAATAAAAATAAAATAAAAATAAATAACTAAAAACAAAAATAAAAATTCAATAAAAATATATATTAAATTGATATTTATTGCAAATGCATGGAAGAAATGACACAAGATCATGAGATAGTTAATAATGAAGTGGTTTATCTTAAATTTTGTGGGAGAAATGACACATGTACACAATTTACCTTAAAGTGGTTGTGTTTTATGGATATTAAAATGAAGAACTTCTATTTAGATCTATTCTAGAGATTGACTGTAGGAGCATTTACTAGATATGTCACCTTTCATAAAAGATGAGATCCAGAGGTTACCTGGCCCTTTACAGACTCTGCCTATAGAACGTGTAGAAGTTAGTTCACTACCTGTCCCAATTATACCCTATGAAGGGTGTAGAGGACCTGTGGAATCACTAACACTAGTTTACGTAGACATAAGGGTGTATAAGAATGCATTTTTTTACATTGGACATTAAAATGAAGAACTTCTATTTAGATCTATTCCAGAGATTGATTGTAGGGGCATTTACTAGATATGTCACCTTTCATAAAATATGAGATCCAGAGGCTACCTAGCCCTTTATAGACTCTGCCTATAGAACTTGTAGAAGTTAACACTACCTGTCCCAATTATACCCTATGAAGGGTGTAGAGGACTTGTGGAATAACTCACACTACTTTACGTATACATAAGGGCGTGTAAGAACGAATTTATTTTTACATTGAATATTTTTCATTTTAAATTTAGAATCTATTTGAAACAGTTACCTATATAAGGTTAAAACCTATGTTTTGTATCAAATCACTTTTGGTTTCAATGGAAAACTTTTATGGCTTTAATATGTTTTTCTCAAAATGTGATGCACCCCATTAAAATGGGAGATATATCGAAATGATTCCTATGGTGTAATAAAATATAGATGCATAAATTCAATTAGCATAGTTTTGAGATATAAAAGTCCAAAATGGAAGAGTTGTTTTGAACAAATATCAATGCCACTATGGATATAGATCTGCTTCATTAAAAGGGATTTTTCTAGAAGGTTGTTAGACTAAGTTGGAAAGAAGGGAAAATATCACAATTATATGTTAATGCATGTGTTTTACATTGAATATTTTTCATTTTATTAAAAATCTATTTGAAACATTAAACTATATATAAGGCTAAAACCTAGATGTTTTGTATCAAATTACTTCTGGTTTCAATGGAAAAAATTTATGGCTAATGTGTTTTTCTCGAAATGTGATACACCCCATTAAAATGGGAGATATATCAAAATGAATCCTATGGTGTAATAAAATAGTTTCAAGTAGTTTAAAAATATAGATGCATATATTCAATGAGCATAGTTTTGGTATAAAAGTCCAAAATGGAAGAGTTGTTTGTGAAAAAATATCAATGCCAATATGGATATAGATCTACTTCATTAAAAGGGATTTTTCTAGAAGGATGTCCACTAAGTTGGAAAGAAGGGAAATTATCACAATTATGTTAATGCATGTGTTTTACATTGAGTATTTTTCATTTTATTAAAAATCTATTTGAAACATTAAACTATATATAAGGTTAAAACCTAGATGTTTTGTATCAAATTACTTTTGGTTTCAATGGAAAACTTTTATGGCTAATGTGTTTTTCTCGAAATGTGATACACCCCATTGAAATGGGAGATATGTCAAAATGAATCCTATGGTGTAGTAAAATAGTTTCAAGTAGTTTAAAAATATAGATGCATAAATTCAATGAGCATAGTTTTGAGATATAAAAGTCCAAAATGGAATAGTTGTTTGTGAACATATATCAGTGGATCACTATGCATATCACTATGGATATATCTGCTTCATTAAAAGAGATTTTTCTAAAAGGATGTGCACTAATTTTGGAAGAAGGGAAAGTGTCACAAAATTATATATATGTTAATGCATGTGTTTTACATTGAATATTTTTCATTTTAAATTTAGAATCTATTTGAAAAAATTACCTATATAAGGTTAAAACCTATGTTTTGTATCAAATCACTTTTGGTTTCAATGAAAATTTTTTATTGCCAATGTGTTTTTCTCGAAATGTGATACACCCCATTAAAATGGGAGATATATCAAAATGAATCCTATGGTGTAATAAAATAGTTTCAAGTAGTTAAAAAATATAGATGCATAAATTCAATGAGCATAGTTTTGAGATATACAAATCCAAAATGGAATAGTTGTTTGTGAACATATATGAGCAGATCACTATGCATATCACTATGGATATATCTGCTTCATTAAAAGAGTTTTTTCTAAAAGGATGTCCACTAAGTTTGGAAGAAGGGAAAGTGTCACAAAATTATATATATGTTAATGAATGTGTTTTACATTGAATATTTTTCATTTTAAATTTAGAATCTATTTGAAACAATTACCTATATAAGGTTAAGACCTATGTTTTGTAGAAAATTGAACTTTTGATTTCAATGGGAAACTTTTATGGCTTTAATATGTTTTTCTCGAAATGTGATGCACCCCATTAAAATGGGAGATATATTGAATTGATTCCTATGGTGTAATAAAATATAGATGCATTTAAATTCAATGAGCATATTTTTGAGATACAAGAGTCCAAAATGGAAGAGTTGTTTGTGAAAAAATATCAATGCCACTATGGATATAGATCTGCTTCATTAAAAGGGATTTTTCTAGAAGGATGTCCACTAAGTTGGAAAGAAGGGAAAATATCACAATTATATGTTAATGAATGTGTTTTACATTGAATATTTTTCATTTTATTAAAAATCTATTTGAAACATTAAACTATATATAAGATTAAAACCTAGATGTTTTGTATCAAATTACTTTTGGTTTCAATGGAAAACTTTTATGGCTAATGTGTTTTTCTAAAAATTTGATACACACCGTTAAAATGGGAGATATATCAAAATGAATCCGGTGTAATAAAATAGTTTCAAGTAGTTTAAAAATATAGATGCATAAATTCAATGAGCATAGTTTTGAGATATAAAAGTCCGAAATGGAATAGTTGTTTGTGAACATATACCAGTGGATCACTATGCATATCACTATGGATATATCTGCTTCATTAAAAGAGATTTTTCTAAAAGGATGTCAACTAAGTTTGGAAGAAGGGAAAGTGTCACAAAATTATATATATATTAATGCATGTGTTTTACATTAAATATTTTTCATTTTAAATTTAGAATCTATTTGAAACAATTACCTATATTTAACGTTAAAAGCTATGTTTTGTAGAAAATTGAATTTTTGGTTTCAATGGGAAACTTTTATGGCTAATGTGTTCTTTCTCGAAATGTGATACACCCCATTAAAATGGGAGACATATCGAAATAATTCCTATGGTGAAATAAAATAGTTTCAAGTAGTTATAGATGCATAAATTCAATGAGCATAGTTTTGAGATATATAAGTCCAAAATGGAATAGTTGTTGGTGAACAAATATCAGTGTATCACTATGGATATATTTGCTTCATTAAAAGGGATATTTCTAGAAGGATGGACTTGAGTTGGAAAGAAGGGAAAATATCACAATTATATGTTAATGTGCATGTGTTTTACATTGAATATTTTTCATTTTTTTAAGAATCTATTTTCAAAATATTTAAAACTATATACTTTGTTAAAACCTATGTTTTGTATCAAATTAATTTTTGTTTCTAAATACTATACATGTTTTAGATCGAATATTTTTAATAAATTATTCAATTTATTAAAAATATGTTTGAAACAATTAAACTATATAAGGTTAAAACCTATGTTTTGTATCAAATCACTTTGGTTTCAATGGGAAACGTTTATGGCTAATTTGTGTTTTTCTCGAAATGTGATACACCCATTAAAATGGTCTAGATATATATGGGAATGATTCCTATGGTGTAATAAAATAGTTTCAAGTAATTTAAAGATATATATAGATGCATAAATTCAATGAGCATATTTTTGAGATATAAAAGTCCAAAATGGAATAGTTGTTGATGAACAAATATCAGTGGATCACTATGGATATATCTGCCTCATTAAAAGGGATTTTTCTAGAATGATGGACTAAGTTGGAAAGGAAAAATATCACAATTATATGTTAATTTTCATGTGTGTTTTACATTGAATATAAAAGGTATTTTCTCTCTCTCATTGTTTGAGACCATGGATATGAAAATGAAAAACTTGAATTTAGATCTATTCCAGAGATTGACTGTAGGGGCATATACTAGATATGTCACCTTTCATAAAATATGAGATCTAGAGGCTACTTGGCCCTTTACAGTCTCTGCCTATAGAACTTGTAGAAGTTAACACTACATGTCCCAATTATACCCATGAAGGGTGTAGAGGACCCGTGGAACCACTCAAACTACTTTACGTAGACATAAGGGTGTATAAGAATGCACATGTGTTTTACATCGAATATTTTTCATTTTAAATTAAAAGAATCTATTTGAAACAAAATTTACCTATATAAGGTTAAAACCTATGTTTTGTATCAAAACACTTTTGGTTTCAATGGGAAACTTTTATGGCTAATTTGTGTTTTTTTCTCGAAATGTGATACACCCCACTAAAATGGGAGATATATCGAAATAATTCTTATGATGTAATAAAAAAATTTCAAGTAGTTTAAAGATATAGATCTGCACAAATTCAATGAGCATAGATTTGAGATATAAAAGTCCAAAATGGAATAGTTTTTGGTGAACAAATATCAGTGGATCACTATGGATATATTTGCTTCATTAAAAGGGATATTTCTAGAAGGATGGACCATTTTTTTTCACGAACAAAGTTCACGGGAAACCCGGACGTAGTGCCCCAGAATTTCTGGATGGTACGCGCGGTAAACCGTTCGGCGCAATAAGCGACGCCTGACCCCAAAGACTCAAGGATCGAACCCGTGACCTCCCACAACGGAAAGGACCACGTATTGGCTCACTACCACTTGAGCTAACCCTTTGGGCTTCTAGAAGGATGGACTAAGTTGGAAATATAAGGTTATAACCTCTTTTTTGTATCAAATCAATTTTGGTTTCAATGGGAAACTTTTATGGCTAATGTGTTTTTCTCGAAATGTGATACACCCCATTAAAATGGGAGATATATCGAAATGATTCCTATGGTGTAATAAAATAGTTCCAAGTAGTTTAAAAATAAAGATGCATAAATTCAATGAGTATATTTTTGAGATATAAAAGTCCAAAATGTAAGAGTTGTTTGTGAACAAATATCAGTGGATCATTATGGATATATCTACTTCATTAAAAGATATTTTTCTAGAAGGATGTCCACTAAGTTGTAAAGAAGGGAAAAAACCACAATTATATGTTAATGTGTGCATGTGTTTTACATTGAATATTTTTTAATTTATTAAAAATCTATTTGAAACAATTAACTATATAAGGTTAAAACCTATGTTTTGTATCAAATCACTTTTGGTTTCAATGGGAAACTTTTATGGCTAATGTGTTTTTCTTGAAATGATTCCTATGGTGTAATAAAATAGTTTCAAGTAGTTTAAAGATATAGATGCATAAATTCAAGGAGCATAATTTTGAGATATAAAACTCCAAAATAGAATATTTGTTGGTGAACAAATATTAGAGGATCAATGTGGATATATCTCCTTCATTAAAAGGGATTTTTCTAGAAGGATAGACTAACTTGGAAAGAAGGGAAAATATCACAATTTTTTGAGTCCTAATCTTATAAAAGGTTTCCACTAAATCCATCCCTATTACTTTTCATGTGAACCACATTCCCAAACCCACACATCTATGTACCTACGAGCCAAGCCAAGTGTAAAAAGGGCTTATTTCATATTCTACTTTAACACATTATCGTTAGAATTTATATGGTAGAAATACATATAAAAAGTGATCCTTGGTATATATGTATTTTGACTTTAAGGTATAAAGGTAAGTTTTTTAGAAATTTTATCTTAGGAGGTAGAACTAAACCTTCTATATCCCACAAAAGAAACCATGGCCCGTGAGCATCACATGCAAACACAAGTTACTCCCATGTTTGAAACACCACCTCACATCATCATAAGAGATCAAAACCGCTAAGCAACCCATACTAAGTTCCCTAGAAGGGATGACTATCATATTTAATGATTGGGTTTATCTCCAAGGTCAAAAGGAAAATCAAAGTTAGGAAAGGGAATTAGAATAGAAATTAAGGTAAGACCATGACCTTTTACCCAAAATTGAACGAAGGTGAGAAACCATATATATCATGAAGGAAGTTCAAGAAATATTATGATATAAGAAATATTAAATGAAAATCAAAGTTAGGAAGTTAGGAAAGGGAATTAGAATAGAAATTAAGGTAAGACCATGACCTTTCACCCAATATTGAAAAAAGGAAAATTTAGGAAAGGGAATTAGAATAGAAATTAAGGTAAGACCATGACCTTTTACTTAATATTGAAAAAAGGTGAGCAACCATACATATCATGAAGGAAGTTCAAGAAATATTATGATAAGAAATATTAAATGAAAATCAAAGTTAGGAAGTTAGGAAAGGGAATTAGAATAGAAATTTTAAGTTAAGACCATGAACTTTTACCAAATATAATGATTTGGTTTATCTCCAAGGTCAAAAGGAAAATCAAAGTTAGGAAGGGAATTAGAATAGAAATTAAGGTAAGACCATGACCTTTTACCTGGAATATTGAAAAAAGGTGAGCAACCATATATATCATGAAGGAAGTTCAAGAAATATTATGATAAGAAATATTAAATGAAAATCAAAGTTAGGAAGTTAGGAAAGGGAATTAGAATAGAAATTAAGGTAAGACCATGAACTTTTACCCAATATTGAACGAAGGTGAGCAACCATATATATCATGAAGGAAGTTCAAGAAATATTATGATAAGAAATATTAAATGAAAATCAAATTTGGGAAGTTACGAAAGGGAATTAGAATGGAAATTAAGGTAAGACCATGACCTTTGAACCAATATTGAACAAAGGTGAGAAACCATTGATATCATGAAGGAAGTTCAAGAAATATTACGATAAGAAATATTAAATGAAAATCAAAGTTAGGAAAGGGAATTAGAATAGAAATTAAGGTAAGACCATGACCTTTAAACAACATTAGTAGCAAAAACAGCCATAGATATCATGAAGGAAGTTCAAGAAATCATATGATAAGAACGATTAAATGAAAATCAAAGTAGGAAGAGGAATTAGAATAGAAATTAAAAAGGTAAGACCATGATCTTTTACCCAATATTGAAAGAAGGTGAGCAGCCATAGATATCATGGAAAGAGGAAGTTCAGAAATATTATGATAAACGATATTAAATAAGTTTTGAAAATACATTAAATTTAATTTAACTACTTTTAATATGAGATATGAACAGACAATTCTTAGCGAAGCAATTTACAACTAATGAGGTCTATGGGTCTAATAACACCAATAATAGCATGTTGAAATACCATTGATCCCAGTATTGTGATTACTGTAACTAACATAAGTTTTTACCTATTCTAACAAAGTTTGTACATATTCCATAAGGCTGAATACACTGTAACCACTTGCAAGATACTAGAAGCTCTCATTACACTAGTTAACACAAGGAATAGAACACATAGACTAGTGTAGATTACATAACTAGTATTTGCTATTCTCTAAGCTATCAAGAAATAAATTGGTTGTTCTTTAATATTGAAAGAAGGTGAGCAACCATAGATATCATGAACGAATTTCAAGAAATATTAAATCTTTTTTTGCAGAGGCTTAAATTCTGAGTAAATTTAATTTAACTACTTTTAATATGAGATATGAATAGTCAATTCTTAGTAGAAGAATTCAGCCTTAATGAACAGTCAATTCTTAACAGTCAATGCTTTTTTAGTGTCTAGTTTTACCAAATGGTCATTAATTTATTTCTCCCTGAAAAGAAAAAAATAAATAAATAAAAATAAAATAATAAAAACAAAAATAAAAATTCAATAAAAATATATATTAAATTGATATTTATTGCAAATGCATGGAAGAAATGACACAAGATCATGACATAGTTGACATGTGTGTGGTTTATTTTAAAGTTTATGGGAGAAATGACACATGTACACAATTTACCTTAAAGTGGTTGTGTTTTATGGATATTAAAATGAAGAACTTCTATTTAGATCTATTCCAGAGATTGACTGTAGGGGAATTTACTAGATATGTCACTTTTCATAAAAGAGGAGATCCAGAGGCTACCTGGGCCTTTACAGACTCTACCTATAGAACTTGTAGAAGTTAGTTCACTACATGTCCCAATTATACCCTATCAAGGGTGTAGAGGACCTTTGGAATCACTAACACTACTTTACGTAGGCATAAGGGTGTATAAGAATGCATTTGTTTTACATTGGATATTAAAATGAAGAACTTCTATTCAGATCTATTCCAGAGATTGACTGTAGGGGCATTTACTAGATATGTCACCTTTCATAAAAGATGAGATCCAGAGGCTACCTGGCCCTTTACAGACTCTGCCTCTAGAACTTGTAGAAGTTAACACTACCTGTCCCAATTATACCCTATGAAGGGTGTAGAGGACCTGTAGAATCACTCACACTACTTTACGTAGACATAAGGGCGTATAAGAATGCATTTGTTTTGCATTGAATATTTTTCATTTTAAATTTAGAATATATTTGAAACAATTACCTATATAAGGTTAAAACCTATGTTTTGTATCAAATCACTTTTGGTTTCAATGGGAAACTTTTATGGCTTTAATATGTTTTTCTCGAAATGTGATGCACCCCATTAAAATGGGAGATATATCGAAATGATTCCTATGGTGTAATAAAATATAGATGCATATATTCAATGAGCATAGTTTTGAGATATAAAAGTCCAAAATGGAAGAGTTGTTTGCGAACAAATATCAATGCCACTATGGATATAGATCTGCTTCATTAAAAGGGATTTTTCTAGAAGGATGTCGGACTAAGTTGGAAAGAAGGGAAAATATCGCAATTATATGTTAATGCATCTGTTTTACATTGAGTATTTTTCATTTTATTAAAAATCTATTTGAAACATTAAACTATATATAAGGTTAAAACCTAGATGTTTTTTATCAAATTAATTTTGGTTTTAATGGAAACCTTTTATGGCTAATGTGTTTTTCTCGAAATGTGATACACCCCACTAAAATGGGAGATATATCAAAATGAATCCTATGGTGTAATAAAATAGCTTTAATTAGTTTAAAAATATAGATGTGTTTAAATTCAATGAGCATAGTTTTGAGATACAAAAGTCCAAAATGGAAGAGTTGCTTGTGAAAAAATATCAATGCCAATATGGATATAGATCTACTTCATTAAAAGGGATTTTTCTAGAAGGATGTCCACTAAGTTGGAAAGAAGGGAAATTATCACAATTATGTTAATGCATGTGTTTTACATTGAATATTTTTCATTTTATTAAAAATCTATTTGAAACATTAAACTATATATAAGGTTAAAACCTAGATGTTTTGTATCAAATTACTTTTGGTTTCAATGGGAAACTTTTATGGCTAATGTGTTTTTCTCGAAATGTGATACACCCCATTGAAATGGGAGATATGTCAAAATGAATCCTATGGTGTAGTAAAATAGTTTCAAGTAGTTTAAAAATATAGATGCATAAATTCAATGAGCATAGTTTTGAGATATAAAAGTCCAAAATGGAATAGTTGTTTGTGAACATATATCAGTGGATCACTATGCATATCACTATGGATATACCTTCTTCATTAAAAGAGATTTTTCTAAAAGGATGTGCACTAGGTTTGGAAAAAGGGAAAGTGTCACAAAATTATATATATGTTAATGCATGTGTTTTACATTGAATATTTTTCATTTTAAATTTAGAATCTATTTGAAACAATTACCTATATAAGGTTAAAACCTAGATGTTTTGTATCAAATCACTTTTGGTTTCAATGGAAAACTTTTATGGCTAATGTGTTTTTCTCGAAATGTGATACACCCATTAAAATGGGAGATATGTCAAAATGAATCCTATGGTGTAATAAAATAGTTTCAAGTAGTTTAAAAATATAGATGCATAAATTCAACGAGCATAGTTTTGAGATATAAAAGTCCAAAATGGAATAGTTGTTTGTGAACATATATCAGTGGATCACTATGCATATCACTATGGATATATCTGCTTCATTAAAAGAGATTTTTCTAAAAGGATGTCCACTAAGTTTGGAAGAAGGGAAAGTGTTACAAAATTATATATATGTTAATGCATGTGTTTTACATTGTATATTTTTCATTTTAAATTTAGAATCTATTTGAAACAATTACCTATATAAGGCTAAAACCTATGTTTTGTAGAAAATTGAACTTTTGATTTCAATGGGAAACTTTTATGGCTTTAATATGTTTTTTCTCAAAATGTGATGCACCCCATTAAAATGGGAGACATATTGAAATGATTCCTATGGTGTAATAGAATATATATGCATTTAAATTCAATGAGCATAGTTTTGAGATATAAAAGTCCAAAATGGAAGAGTTGTTTGTGAACAAATATCAATGCCGCTATGGATATATATCTGCTTCATTAAAAGGGATTTTTCTAGAAGGATGTCCACTAAGTTGGAAAGAAGGGAAAATATCACAATTATATGTTAATGAATGTGTTTTACATTGAATATTTTTCATTTTATTAAAAATCTATTTGAAACATTAAACTATATATAAGATTAAAACCTAGATGTTTTGTATCAAATTACTTTTGGTTTCAATGGAAAAATTTTATGGCTAATGTGTTTTTCTAGAAATTTGATACACCCCGTTAAAATGGGAGATATATCAAAATGAATCCGGTGTAATAAAATAGTTTCAAGTAGTTTAAAAATATAGATGCATAAATTCAATGAGCATAGTTTTGAGATATAAAAGTCCGAAATGGAATAGTTGTTTGTGAACATATACCAGTGGATCACTATGCATATCACTATGGATATATCTGCTTCATTAAAAGAGATTTTTCTAAAAGGATGTCAACTAAGTTTGGAAGAAGGGAAAGTGTCACAAAATTATATATATATTAATGCATGTGTTTTACATTAAATATTTTTCATTTTAAATTTAGAATCTATTTGAAACAATTACCTATATTTAACGTTAAAAGCTATGTTTTGTAGAAAATTGAATTTTTGGTTTCAATGGGAAACTTTTATGGCTAATGTGTTCTTTCTCGAAATGTGATACACCCCATTAAAATGGGAGACATATCGAAATAATTCCTATGGTGAAATAAAATAGTTTCAAGTAGTTATAGATGCATAAATTCAATGAGCATAGTTTTGAGATATATAAGTCCAAAATGGAATAGTTGTTGGTGAACAAATATCAGTGTATCACTATGGATATATTTGCTTCATTAAAAGGGATATTTCTAGAAGGATGGACTTGAGTTGGAAAGAAGGGAAAATATCACAATTATATGTTAATGTGCATGTGTTTTACATTGAATATTTTTCATTTTTTTAAGAATCTATTTTCAAAATATTTAAAACTATATACTTTGTTAAAACCTATGTTTTGTATCAAATTAATTTTTGTTTCTAAATACTATACATGTTTTAGATCGAATATTTTTAATAAATTATTCAATTTATTAAAAATATGTTTGAAACAATTAAACTATATAAGGTTAAAACCTATGTTTTGTATCAAATCACTTTGGTTTCAATGGGAAACGTTTATGGCTAATTTGTGTTTTTCTCGAAATGTGATACACCCATTAAAATGGTCTAGATATATATGGGAATGATTCCTATGGTGTAATAAAATAGTTTCAAGTAATTTAAAGATATATATAAATGCATAAATTCAGTGAGCATAGTTTTGAGATATAAAAGTCCAAAATGGAATAGTTGTTGATGAACAAATATCAGTGGATCACTATGGATATATCTGCCTTATTAAAAGGGATTTTTCTAGAAGGATGGACTAAGTTGGAAAGGAAAAATATCACAATTATATGTTAATTTGCATGTGTGTTTTACATTGAATATAAAAGGTATTTTCTCTCTCTCATTGTTTGAGACCATGGATATGAAAATGAAAAACTTGAATTTGAATCTATTCCAGAGATTATTTGTAAGGGGAATTTACTAGATATGTCACCTTCCATATAAGATGAGGTATAGAGGCTACTTGGCCCTTTACGGACTACGCCTATACTTCTTGTAGAAGTTAACACTACATGTCCCAATTATACCCATGAAGGGTGTGCGGGACACAGTGGAAAGGGTGAAGAAATATTATGATAAGAAATATTAAATGAAAATCAAAGTTAGGAAGTTAGGAAAGGGAATTAGAATAGAAATTAAGGTAAGACCATGACCTTTAAACCAATATTGAACGAAGGTGAGCAACCATAGATATCATGAAGGAAGTTCAAGAAATATTATGATAAGAAATATTAAATGAAAATCAAAGTTAGGAAAGGGAATTAAAATAGAAATTAAGGTAAGACCATGACCTTTTACCCAATATTGAATGAAGGTGAGCAACCATAGATATCATGAAGGAAGTTCAAGAAATATTATAATAAGAAATATTAAATCTTTTTTGCAAATTCTGAGTAAATTTAATTTAACTACTTTTAATATGAGATATGAACAGTCAATTCTTAGCAGAAGAAATGAGCCTTAATGAGGTCTACAGGTCTAATAACACCAATAATAGCATGTTGAAAGACCATTGATCCCAGTATTGTGATTACTATAACTAACATAAGCTGTTACCTATTCTAACAAAGGTTGTACATATTCCATAAGGTTGAATACACTATAACCACTTGCATGATACTAGAAGCTCTCATTACACTAGTTAACACAAGGAATAGAACACATAGACTAGTGTAGATTACATAAATAGTATTGGCTATTCTCTAAGCTATCAAGAAATAAATTGGTTGTTCTTTAATATTGAATGAAGGTGAGCAACCATAGATATCATGAAGGAATTTCAAGAAATATTATGATAAGAAATATTAAATCTTTTCTTGTAGAGGCTTAAATTCTGAGTAAATTTAATTTAACTACTTTTAATATGAGATTTGAACAATCAATTCTTAGCAGAAGAAATGAGCCTTAATGAACGATCAATTCTTAGCGGACTGTCAATGCTTTTTAGTGTCTATTTTTCCGGATGGTCATTAATTTATTTCTCCACGAAAAAAAATAAATAAAAAAATAAAAATAAAAATAAAAATAAAAAATAAAAATTCAATAAAAATATATATTAAATTGATATTTATTGCAAATGCATGGAAGAAATGACACAAGATCATGAGATAGTTGACATGTGCGTGGTTTATCTTAAAGTTTGTGGGAGAAATGACACATGTACACAATTTACCTTAAAGTGGTTGTGTTTTATGGATATTAAAATGAAGAACTTATATTTAGATATATTTGAGAGATTGACTGTAGGGGCATTTACTAGATATGTCACCTTTCATAAAAGATGAGATCCAGAGGCTACCTGTCCCTTTATAGACTCTTCCTATAGAACTTTTAGAAGTTAGTTCACTACCTGTCCCAATTATACCCTATGAAGGGTGTAGAGGACCTGTGGAATCACTAACACTACTTTACGTAGACATAAGGGTGTATAATAATGCATTTGTTTTACATTGGATATTAAAATAAAGAACTTCTATTTAGATCTATTCCAGAGATTGACTATAGGGGCATTTACTAGATATGTCACCTTTCATAAAAGATGAGATCCAGAGGCTACCTGGCCCTTTATATACTATGCCTATAGAACTTGTAGAAGTTAACACTACCTGTCCCAATTATACCCTATGAAGGGTGTAGAGGACCCATGGAATCACTTACACTACTTTACATAGACATAAGGGCGTATACGAATGTATTTGTTTTAAATTGAATATTTTTCATTTTAAATTTAGAATCTATTTGAAACAATTACCTATATAAGGTTAAAACATATGTTTTGTATCAAATCACTTTTGGTTTCAATGGGAAAATTTTATGGCTTTAATATGTTTTTCTCTAAATGTGATGCACCCCATTAAAATGGGAGATATATCGAAATGATTCCTATGGTGTAATAAAATATAGATGCATAAATTCAATGAGCATAGTTTTGAGATATAAAAGTCCAAAATGGAAGAGTTGTTTGTGAACAAATATCAATGCCACTATGGATATATATTTGCTTCATTAAAAGGGATTTTTTTAGAATGATGTCCACTAAGTTGGAAAGAAGGGAAAGTATCACAATTATATGTTAATGTGCATGTGTTTTACATTGAATATTTTTCATTTCATTAAACATCTATTTGAAAAATTAACTATATAAGGTTAAAGCCTATGTTTTGTATCAAATTACTTTTGGTTTCAATGGGAAACTTTTATGGCTAATGTGTTTTTCTCAAAATGTGATACACCCCATTAAAATGGGAGATATATCAAAATGAATCCTATGGTGTAATAAAATAGTTTCAAGTAGTTTAAAAATATAGATGCATTTAAATTCAATGAGCATAGTTTTGAGATATAAAAGTCCAAAATGGAAGATTTGTTTATGAATAAATATCAATGCCACTATGGATATAGATCTACTTCATTAAAATAGATTTTTCTAGAAGGATGTCCACTAAGTTGGAAAGAAGGGAAAATATCACAATTATATATTAATGCATGTGTTTTACATTGAATATTTTTCATTTTAAATTTAGAATCTATTTGAAACAATTACCTATATAAGGTTAAAACCTATTTTAGTTTCAATGGAAAACTTTTATGGCTAATGTGTTTTTATCGAAATGTGATACACCCCATTAAAATGCGAGATATATAAAAATGAATCTTATGGTGTAATAAAATAGTTTCAAGTAGTTTAAAAATATAGATGCATAAATTCAATGAGCATAGTTTTGAGGTATAAAAGTCCAAAATGGAATAGTTTTTTGTGAACATATATCAATGGAACACTATGCATATCACTTTGGATATATCTGCTTCATTAAAAGAGATTTTTCTAAAAGGATGTGCACTAAGTTTGGAAGAAGGGAAAGTGTCACAAAATTATATATATGTTAATGCATGTGTTTTACATTGAATATTTTTCATTTTAAATTTATAATCTATTTGAAACAATTACCTGTATAAGGTTAAAACCTATGTTTTGTATCAAATCACTTTTAGTTTCAATGGAAAACTTTTATGGCTAATGTGTTTTTCTCGAAATGTGATACACCCCATTAAAAATGGGAGATATATCAAAATGAATCCTATGGTGTAATAAAATAGTTTCAAGTAGTTTAAAAATATAGATGCATAAATTAAATGAGCATAGTTTTGAGATATAAAAGTCCAAAATGGAATAGTTGTTTGTGAACATATATCAGTGGATCACTATGCACATCACTATGGATATATCTGTTTCATTAAAAGAGATTTTCTAAAAGGATGTCCACTTATTTTGGAAGAAGGGAAAGTGTCACAAAATTATATATATGTTAATGCATGTGTTTTACATTGAATATTTTTCATTTTAAATTTAGAATCTATTTGAAACAACTACCTATATAAGGCTAAAACCTATGTTTTGTAGAAAATTGAACTTTTGGTTTCAATGGGAAACTTTTATGGCTTTAATATGTTTTTCTCGAAATGTGATGCACCCCATTAAAATGGGAGATATATTGAAATCATTCCTATGGTGTAGTAAAATATAGATGCATTTAAATTCAATGAGCATAGTTTGAGATATAAAAGTCCAAAATGGAAGAGTTGTTTGTGAACAAATATCAATGCCACTATGGATATAGATTTGCTTCATTAAAAGGGATTTTTATAGAAGGATGTCCACTAAGTTGGAAAGAAGGGAAAATATCACAATTATATGTTAATGAATGTGTTTTACATTGAATATTTTTCATTTTATTAAAAATTTATTTGAAACATTAAACTATATATAAGATTAAAACCTAGATGTTTTGTATCAAATTACTTTTGGTTTCAATGGAAAACTTTTATGGCTAGTGTGTTTTTCTCGAAATGTGATACACCCCATTAAAATGGGAGATATATCAAAATGAATCCTATGGTGTAATAAAATAGTTTCAAGTAGTTTAAAAATATAGATGCATAAATTCAATGAGCATAGTTTTGAGATATAAAAGTCCAAAATGGAATAGTTGTTTGTGAACAAATATCAGTATCATTATGGATATATTTGCTTCATTGAAAGAGAATTTTATAAAAGGATGTCAACTAAGTTTGGAAGAAGGGAAAGTATCATAATTATATATGTTAATGCATGTGTTTTACATTGAAAATTTTTCAATTTAAATTAAGAATCTATTTGAAACAATTACCTATATAAGGTTAAAAGCTATGTTTTGTATCAAATTGAATTGTTGGTTTCAATGGGAAACTTTTATGGCTAATGTGTTTTTTCTCAAAATGTGATACACCCCATTAAAATGGGAGACATATCTAAATGATTCCTATGGTGAAATAAAATAGTTTCAAGTAGTTTAAAGATATAGGTGCATAAATTCAATGAGCATAGTTTTGAGGTATATAAGTCCAAAATGGAATAGTTGTTGGTGAAAAAATATCAATGGATCACTATGGATATGTTGCTTCATTAAAAGGGATGTTTCTAGAAGGATGGACTTAGGTTGGAAAGAAGAGAGAAAATATCACAATTATATGTTAATGTGCATGTATTTTACATTTAATATTTTTCATTCTTTTAAGAATCTATTTTCAAAATATTTAAAACTATATACTTGGTTAAAACCTATGTTTTTTATCAAATTACTTTTTGTTTCTAAATACTATACATGTTTTAGATCGAATATTTTTAATAAATTTTTCATTTTATTAAAACTCTATTTGAAACAATTAAACTATATAAGGTTAACACCTATGTTTTGTATCAAAACACTTTTGGTTTCAATGGGAGATGTTTATGGCTAATTTGTGTTTTTCTCGAAATGTGATACACCCATTAAAATGGGAGATATATATGGGAATGATTCCTATGGTGTAATAAAATAGTTTCAAGTAATTTAAAGATATATAGATGCATAAATTCAATGAGCATAGTTTTGAGATATAAAAGTCCAAAATGGAATATTTGTTGATGAAAAAATATCAGTGGATCACTATGGATATATCTACCTCATTAAAAGGGATTTTTCTAGAAGGATGGACTAAGTTGGAAAGGAAAAATATCACAATTATATGTTAATTTTCATGTGTGTTTTACATTGAATATAAAAGGTATTTTCTCTCTCTCATTGTTTGAGACCATGGATATGAAAATGAAAAACTTGAATTTAGATCTATTCCAGAGATTGACTGTAGGGGCATATACTAGATATGTCACCTTTCATAAAATATGAGATCTAGAGGCTACTTGGCCCTTTACAGTCTCTGCCTATAGAACTTGTAGAAGTTAACACTACATGTCCCAATTATACCCATGAAGGGTGTAGAGGACCCGTGGAACCACTCAAACTACTTTACGTAGACATAAGGGTGTATAAGAATGCACATGTGTTTTACATCGAATATTTTTCATTTTAAATTAAAAGAATCTATTTGAAACAAAATTTACCTATATAAGGTTAAAACCTATGTTTTGTATCAAAACACTTTTGGTTTCAATGGGAAACTTTTATGGCTAATTTGTGTTTTTTTCGCGAAATGTGATACACCCCACTAAAATGGGAGATATATCGAAATAATTCTTATGATGTAATAAAAAAATTTCAAGTAGTTTAAAGATATAGATCTGCACAAATTCAATGAGCATAGATTTGAGATATAAAAGTCCAAAATGGAATAGTTTTTGGTGAACAAATATCAGTGGATCACTATGGATATATTTGCTTCATTAAAAGGGATATTTCTAGAAGGATGGACCATTTTTTTTCACGAACAAAGTTCACGGGAAACCCGGACGTAGTGCCCCAGAATTTCTGGATGGTACGCGCGGTAAACCGTTCGACGCAATAAGCGACGCCTGACCCCAAAGACTCAAGGATCGAACCCGTGACCTCCCACAACGGAAAGGATCACGTATTGGCTCACTACCACTTGAGCTAACCCTTTGGGCTTCTAGAAGGATGGACTAAGTTGGAAAGCAGGGAAAATATCACAATTATATGTTAATATGCATGTGTTTTACATTGAATATTTTTCATTTTATTAAGAATCTATTTTCAAAACAATTAACATAGTATAAGGTTAAAACCTATGTTTTGTATCAAATTACTTTTTGTTTCTAAATACTATGTGTTTTACATTGAATATTTTCATTTTATTAAAAATATATATGAAACAATTAAACTATATAAGGTTATAACCTATGTTTTGTATCAAATCACTTTTGGTTTCAATGGGAAACTTTTATGGCTAATGTGTTTTTCTCGAAATGTGATACACCCGATTAAAATGGGAGATATATCGAAATGATTCGTATGGTGTAATAAAATAGTTTCAAGTAGTTTAAAAATAAAGATGCATAAATTCAATGAGTATAGTTTTGAGATATAAAAGTCCAAAATGGAAGAGTTGTTTCTGAACAAATATCAGTGGATCACTATGGATATATATGCTTCATTAAAAGGGATTTTTCTAGAAGGATGTCCACTAAGTTGGAAAGAAGGGAAAAAATCACAATTATATGTTAATGTGTGCATGTGTTTTACATTGAATATTTTTTAATTTATTAAAAATCTATTTGAAACAATTAACTATATAAGGTTAAAACCTATGTTTTGTATCAAATCACTTTTGATTTCAATGGGAAACTTTTATGGCTAATGTGTTTTTCTCAAAATGATTCCTATGGTGTAATAAAATAGTTTCAAGTAGTTTAAAGATATAGATGCATAAATTCTATGAGCATAGTTTTGAGATATAAAAGTCCAAAATAGAATGGTTGTTGGTGAACAAATATTAGTGGATCAATATGGATATATCTCCTTCATTAAATGGGATTTTTCTAGAAGGATAGACTAACTTGGAAAGAAGGGAAAATATCACAATTGTTTGAGTCATGATCTTATAAAAGGTTTCCACTAAATCCATCCCTATTACTTTTCATGTGAACCACATTCCCAAACCCACACATTTATGTACCTACGAGCCAATCCAAGTGTAAAAAGGGCTTATTTCATATTCTACTTTAACACATATATGTGATTAATTATCGTTAGAATTTATATGGTAGAAATACATATAAAGAGTAATCCTTAGAATTTATATGGTAGAAATACATATAAAGAGTAATCCTTAGTATAGATCTAGTTTGACTTTAAGGAATAAAGGTAAGTTTTTTAGAAATTTTATCTTAGGAGGTAGAACTAAACCTTCTATAACCCACAAAAGAAACCATGGCCCATGAGCATCACATGCAAACACAAGTTACTCCCATGTTTGAAACACCACCTCACGTCATCATAAGTGATCGAAACCACTAAGCAACCCATACTAAGTTCCCTAGAAGGGATGACTATCATATTTAATGATTGGGTTTATCTCCAAGGTCAAAAGGAAAATCAAAGTTAGGAAAGGGAATTAGAATAGAAATTAAGGTAAGACCATGACCTTTTACCCAATATTGAACAAAGGTGAGAAACCATAGATATCATGAAGGAAGTTCAAGAAATATTATGATATAAGAAATATTAAATGAAAATCAAAGTTAGGAAGTTAGGAAAGGGAATTAGAATAGAAATTAAGGTAAGACCATGACCTTTTACCCAATATTGAAGAAAGGTGAGCAATCATACATATCATGAAGGAAGTTCAATAAATATTATGATAAGAAATATTAAATGAAAATCAAAGTTAGGAAGTTAGGAAAGGGAATTAGAATAGAAATTTTAAGGTAAGACCATGACCTTTTACCCAATATAATGATTTGGTTTATCTCCAAGGTCAAAAGGAAAATCAAAGTTAGGAAGGGAATTAGAATAGAAATTAAGGTAAGACTGTGACCTTTTACCTAGAATATTGAAAAAAGATGAGCAACCATATATATCATGAAGGAAGTTCAAGAAATATTATGATAAGAAATATTAAATGAAAATCAAAGTTAGGAAGTTATGAAAGGGAATTAGAATAGAAATTAAGGTAAGAAAATGAACTTTTACCCAATATTGAACGAAGGTGAGCAACCATATATATCATGAAGGAAGTTCAAGAAATATTATGATAAGAAATATTAAATGAAAATCAAATTTGGGAAGTTACGAAAGGGAATTAGAATAGAAATTAAGGTAAGACCATGACCTTTAAACCAATATTGAATAAAGGTGAGCAACCATTGATATCATGAAGGAAGTTCAAGAAATATTACGATAAGAAATATTAAATGAAAATCAAAGTTAGGAAAGGGAATTAGAATAGAAATTAAGGTAATACCATGACCTTTAAACCAATATTGAACGAAGGTGAGCAACCATATATATCATGAAGGAAGTTCAAGAAATCATATGATAAGAACTATTAAACGAAAATCAAAGTTAGGAAAGGGAATTAGAATAGAAATTAAGGTAAGACCATGATATTTTACCCAATATTGAAAGAAGGTGAGCAACCATAGATATCATGAAGGAAGTTCAAGAAATATTATGATAATAAATATTAAATATTTTTTGAAAATTCTGAGTAAATTTAATTTAACTACTTTTAATATGAGATATGAACAATCAATTCTTAGCAGAAGCAATGAGCCTTAATGAGGTCTACGGGTCTAATAACACCAATAATATAATGTTGAAATACCATTGATCCCAGTATTGTGATTACTGTAACTAACATAATTTGTTACCTCTTCTAACAAAGGTTGTACATATTCCATAAGGTTGAATACACTGTAACCACTTGCAAGATACTAGAAGCTCTCATTACACTAGTTAACACAGGGAATAGAACACATAGACTAGTGTAGATTACATAACTAGTATTGGCTATTCTCTAAGCTATCAAGAAATAAATTGGTTGTTCTTTAATATTGAAAGAAGGTGAGCAACCATAGATATCATGAACGAATTTCAAGAAATATTAAATCTTTTTTTGCAGAGGCTTAAATTCTGAGTAAATTTAATTTAACTACTTTTAATATGAGATATGAACAGTCAATTCTTAGCAGAAGAATCTAGCCATAATGAACAGTCAATTCTTAGCAGAAGAATCTAGCCTTAATGAACAGTCAATTCTTAGCAGTCAATGCTTTTTTAGTGTCTAGTTTTCCATATGGTCATTAAATTTGGCGTTGCTGATTTGCCTATCGAATTCCAATTTTCATTATGGTAAAAACAAAAATCTACCTACTTCATAGTAATGATTATATATTTCCTTTTGCAAGTAGTTGAATTGATAGTGTTGCTAGACAAAGTCCAAGTTTCGATTCTCGTTAGGGAAGGCCAGAGTGGACTATGACGGCCATCAATGCCACGTAACAAGATATCTATTGCATACCAGAGTATAATACACACAGGTACCTCTATAATTCTACGTTAATCACAAAATCCAAAGCTTCAACTCACGGACGTACAGGGCAGGCATTGGATTCCAACATTTACACTGTTGTGGAAACGCGTATTAAATAAATTTACAATGAACAGTCAATTCTTAGCAGAAGAATTTAGCCTTAATGAACAGTCAATTCTTAGTAGTCAATGTTTTTTTAGTGTCTTGTTTTCCAGATGGTCATTAAATTTGGTGTTGTTGATTTTCCTGTCGAATTCCATTTTTCATTATGGTAAAAACAAAAATCTACCTACTTCATAGTAATGATTATATATGTCCTTTTGAAAGCAGTTGAATTGATAGTGTTGCTAGACAAAGTCCAAGGTTCGATTCTCGTTAGGGAAGGCCAAAGTGGACTATGACAGCCATTAATGCCACGTAACAGGATATCTATTGCATACCAGAGTATTATACACACAAGTACCTCTATAATTCTACGTTAATCACAAAAACCAAAGCTTCAACTCACGGACGTACAGGGCAGGCAATAGATTCCGGCATTTACAATGTTGTGGAAACGCGTATAATATGTAAAACAAAAAAATTGACAGTCCTAAATTTACTGAAAACGTAAATTGAAAGGCATGGAAAACAAACAATTGTCTTCAAATTTTCAATTGACAGGAAAAATATATTTGAAATATATAATGTTCCTAAAGGAGATGTTATTTGTTATTTTATTAAAAGCTTGTTTCTTTTCGCTGGAACGTACGTACCTGGAAAGTCGCAGTAGAAGACGTTGAAGACACTGAGGACGATCCCTGAAGACGCTGAAGACGTCGTGAAAGAACTCAGCGAACAAAAAAATCAAATTAAAAAAAAAAATTACAGAAAATAACAAATTTACCAAAACTTACCTCCTCAACGCAGCGCAAATCAACAAAACTCCCACGGTGCAATAGAAAATCAACTAACAGATATGAACGCAGGATAGATATGAGCGTGCGAGACAGATGTGAACAAAAACCCGGAACAGTTTGCGGGCGATATATTTATAAAATAATAGGTTGGCCGAACTTTGTTTGTCGGTTTTCCAAACTCCGACGAAAAATTTGTTTGCCATTGCCGTCAGTACGTCGTAAATGTAAATGGGAAACAAAGTTCGGCCGAACTATGGAGGAAAAAAATTTTCCTCCCCGAATTCTCACAAAAGTGTTACCCATCTTCACATTTTGACCCATTAATCCATTTTTTTTTAATTTTGAAGATATCATTCACACACATTTAAAGCAATCAAGTAGTTGTATTATTTTAGGAATATACATAAAAAAAAATAACTTGATATAGTGCATTGTTTTCGAGATCAACATAATTGCAAATTATCAAGTGAAATGATTTTAACATTAACATAATGCAAACCAATTAATTCAAAATACATATATAATGTTTCAAAAAAAGAAAAAGAAAAAAAGTCTTATTTATAAGGTTAAGTCATCTTCTTTATAAAAACTCATCTTAAATAGTATAAATGATGAAATAACACATGTACCATATCTCTCTTTGTTCTCATGATCACCCTCATTATCTTCCAGCTCACTTGGCATGATAACACTATTGTTCTCAAAAATATGTTTTGATCTAGGTTCATGTCTCAATACGAACCACCAATACCTATCCAACACATATGGGTAAAAAAACACCTAGTTGCAATGTTTGGGGAAAACATAAGGCTCCTTAGCTTCATCCCACATCTTTCTAGAGTTGATACATATTGGGCCTACTATCGTGATCTTCCTTTACATTATTCTGATCAAAGGTGTCCCACCACTTGCACCTAAAAATAACACACTTGAAAGAAGAGAAGTCCACTTCAATGATCTCTTGTATCTTTCCAACGTAACCTAACGTCCCTCATACTAGGTTTTGAACACGGAGGCTAGCTCAACTAGATTGATCAAAATCGACTTCCACTCCATAGTCTTGTGTCATGTGTCCATCATTGGAATTTTCTGTGCAAAAATGGTGTTCATATGCCCACATAGATGGGAACAAATGAACCTATACAAAATTTTTAAAAGTCATAGTGTCATGTGTCTAATAACCCAACTGTTAAAATATGAAATATAGATGTTACATTTCAAAGATGCATTATTAAGTTTAAAATTTACATAAATATATTATTACTAAGTTGCTACACCCAATCCCTACATTTAGAGCATCCTCTTCAGCACGTGGGTTATGACCGGTTGCACCATATTTCTATCTAACTTGGTCAGCAACCCAATTGTTGGGGCATATAATTGGCATATTTTCTTTTAAATGATCGGAATAAGGCACACTTCTACTATTCAACCGTCTAAATTATTTCCGCTCAGTATCCCATTTCATCCTCTTGTGTTCGTACAATGCGACCCACAGTTGTTTCACTTCAGAATTGTAAAGAACGAATTTAATGATTTCTTCAATTTCTGCATTTGCTGATGAAATCAAACTGAAATATAGTACATATGAGATCAAAGTATACATTATATCGAAGTTCAACATGAATATTTACTTTGTGTAAATTTGAAAAATTATAAGTCACTTACTCTTTATCAAACGCCTTTTTCCATTTGTTTGGAGAAGCTCCCCTTCTGTTTTGTCCTCGTCCCTTTCACTGTCCCAAATCACCGCACCTGGTCTTTGTCGATCTTCTTGACGTACTCACTGGAATAATAGAAAGACTCATACGATATGTACCTCTCTGCCATAAACCCTCAATTTTTTCCCTTTGTCGAACAAAACCTTTTAATTTCTTCACGTACCTCTCTAAGAAGAACATCCAAAGACAAGAAACCACCCCAACTAATTCAGCCTCATCTACTAGGTGGATTAGAAGATGAACCTGCAAGTCCATGAAACTCGTCGACAGTTACTTCTCAAACTTACAAACAATCTCAACTATCTCTTGACGCCACCATGGAATGCTAGCCACATGAATCTCCTTTGACGTGATCCAACGTACAAATGCAAATAATTTAGATATGGCACGTCTTAGGTCTTAGGGGAAGTCATGTTTCACACACCCACGCACGAAAAAAGGATAATGACACTGAAAAGTTATAAACACATGCAATAATATACAAAATTAGTTATTTTTTATGATCCCTGCATGGGATAAAATATATTAATATAAAAATAATAAAATCATGCTTTTGACATTATACCTACTCTTAGAAGATTCAAATGGTCATGCGATTTCAACCCCTACAAATGGTCTTCCACGGTGAAGCAGCATCGTAGTGAAGACCCATATGAAGATGGCACCCTCACACCCATTATAACTTCCTTTGCCAAAGAAATATCACCTTTTTTTTAAATCCATGGGACATCACCTTCTTTGAAATACCAATTAAAGGGACCAGTTGCCTCTGATCCTGTACTTTCTAATAATCTTGGCCAATATTTATTTTTATTTTTTGAAGTAATAATATCTTTCCTAAAAACCAATGTGTCACTTTGTTTCGATGATATGTGCCTCCATAAAGAAGATGGAACATTTTTAAATATATGCATGGGATCTAATAAGTGGGTAATCTTAAGATGCTTCCAATATGGGAGGTTATAAAAGATAGATTTCCTTTTCATCCTAATGAGCAATTTCTCAACATAGGTGTCGAATAATTCTGGATCATCGAACATAGGCTCCCCATTTGAATCGAACATTTATATGAACTCCTTCTCCTTCTCTCTCTCATATGATCTAAGCCATTCAGCTGCCATTCAGCTGGTGTCATTATTTTAGGCCTTTGGGTTCTCTCTTGTTTACCAATGAAATAGGATGTTTCCCTTCTGTAAGGGTGTTCTTCTGGGAGGAATACCCTAGAGCAGTCATACACTGGCTTTCATAGGTCATTGGACCATCTAGCTTTCAGAGAAGGTCCACAACATTTACATCCATAATACTTTTTTGTTACAAGAATTGCGAAATTATTGTATATAATATGCATGGCATGTTAAAGAATATCATGAAGATCATAACAATTACAATGAATTAAATAATTAATATGTGAAAGAATATTGTTACGAATATAAACATGTAATTTACCAGAGCAAATTCCTAAGCCTGGATAATCATGTTTTGTGTAAGCACATATGCCATACAATGTCAAACTCCTCTCTGTTGCAATGGGTCTTGATACATCATATACATTTATCCCATCCCATAATTCCTTCAATTCACCTGACAGTGGTTGTAAGTAGACATCCATATTCTTCAATTTTCTTCTACCAGGGACTATAAGAGCCAACATAAGATGTTCATTCTTCATGGACAACCATGGAGGGATATTGTTATTGATCACTACTACAAGCCAAACAGAATATTTGGTGTTCTGGAGGGAATATGGGTTGACATCATCCATGGCTATGCTAATTCATAGACTTCATACTTCATCCTTGAATTTTTCAGGCCATGTATCCTCTATATGCTTCATTGCTATTGAATCTATTAGGATTCGCAAAATTTCCAACTCACTTATGTGTGAGGTATGCCATTCCTGCAACATAGCTAATACTTTGTAACAAAAGAGCCTTTGAATCCTTGGGATTATAGGAATGTGCCTCAATATCTTAAAAGGAGCACCACATGATTTACCCTTATTTTTTTATTTATCATACCTATCATGCCCACATTTCGGACATATCTCATTTTCTGCATATTCTCCTCTATATAGAATACAATCATTTGGACATGCATGATATGATATGTACTCAACACCCAACATTTTCAATAATTTATTTGCCTCTTCACAGCTACCGGGCAAGACATTATCACTCGGAAGAACCTTATCTTTGAATAACCTGTAGTTGGTCATGCACAATATTAAATGTACGCTAATGTTGATAATTATTAACGTTCATAAAATTGACCATTTGTAATGTTGATTGTATGATTAAATTTCTCAAAATTTAAGGGACTTGATGGTCAATTACCTCAAAATTTCTGATAAACATGCATTCAGCAAGCCAAAATTTTCTTTCAAGTTGTACAGTAACATCATTGTCCCAAACTGGGTAGACTTTGATTGACCGTCGGGTCCAAAGAGAGGGGTGGTGGAAGCAAATTTAAGGATTTCGAAAAAGGTATCAGCGATATGAGCATCATCCCCTAGCTGATCATCGTTCTGGAATGAATCTAACAACATTGTCTCCATGGAAGTCGTATCCCTTAAGTAATCATACATGCCAACCTCTATTTGATTACCTCCATTGCCAGCTTGTGAAGAACTACTATTGTTGTAATAATTCTTAATTAGTAAATCTAGACGTAGTGGGAATTGAATAGGTGGTTGATTCAAGCATTCTCGGTATCGTTCCTCTTCAAGTTTTTCTCTTAATTCAGCCTTCTCTCGATTTGGAGAATTGTTGTAGGGTGCAATGGAAGATGGTAGGTAGGTCGATCATCATCACTAGAATCTTAATAATTTCAAAAAATATATTTAAACATGATAGTACAAAATCGATGATATCAATTAGTAAGCACGTCAATGCATGATTAATTGGTTTTATGTTGAAATAATTACATTATACCAAAAAATTATTATTACCATCATTGTCCCAGGATTGTGGCTAGAATATGGCATGTTACAATTAGCAGGGTGAAACGGATGTCCATTTTCATCTCCCAACAGCACCTTGCGGTATGCTTCTCCTGATAAGAGATTCCGATGTTTTGGAACTGTTTGAATATTTTGTGCATCTGAACTCGATTATGAATCTACATGAAGCTGCAAATTTGTATACATTAATTATATTAAGCTGATTTACATGGATAAAAAAATAAAAATAAAAATAAATAAATAAATAAATATATTAAAAAAATAAAAAAAATCAATTAGATAACGAAAAGATAAATAAAATCTGAAGTAATTATGTCTAGAGATGGACAGGGAGAGCTCCGTGATGACTTTGAGAAATATTATGGAACGAGCTGGATTTTGAAGAATTGTCCAATTGATATTTTCTCCCTGCATTTGAGCAAAATCAACAATAAATTTTTGTGTACATACCTAAAAGTAATTTAGGTTCCCTAAAAAAAGGACTTATTGGTATCGGTGATAATGTATTGTTAACCGCACCAGTGCGGTTTTATTAACAGACGCACTGGTACAGTTAGTTAACAAACGCACTGAATATCAGGAAAAAAAAACACAACTTTATTTTTTTGAAGTGAAAAAAAAAAAAAAGGTGGTAAATTGAAAAATGGGCGGCAAATGATTTTCGGAAATATAATTTCATAAAAAAATTCTTTAAATAGTAAAAGCTATTCATTATTTCATTATTTTTGCAAAATTTTTGGGGGAGGGATTTGCACGAGAGACATGCCTGAAGCAAGAAAGTACGAGAGCACTTTGGAGCAGTAAAATACTTTCAAACAACAGCACTGTTCATAGAATCAGAATTTAGAACATCTGGTGATTCACACAAAAACCCTGTAGTATAGTAAAATTGCTAAATTTTACTATAATAATTGTTTTTTTTACAGTTTCTATTAGATTTAATACATGCATAGTAAAAATTTTAAATTTTACTATGCATTTCACTAATAAAATCATTTACAATCTCTATTGCTATTTACATTTAATTAAAATTTAGAAAACATAAATAAATAAATAAATAACAAAAAAACAAAAAACAAAAAAGATCCATTCTTAAGTTAAACCCTTTCTTCTTCTTGTTTATGTCACTTCACAATTAGGGTTTTTCTATTTATATTTATAGGTTTTGTATTACTATATATATAGGCGTATGACATTTAACACGCGGGACCACTTGCAGAGTTGGATCGTGTTGACGGGAAAATGTGCATTAGCAATGGAGGATCTCACAGAGGTAAAGTCAGTGGGCAACGAACGCGTTTTGGAATAGGGATCTGATAGGAGGTGTGAGTCCGCTACCAGTTTCTCCTTTGCTTTGGGTCTCGCTTAAACTCTATAAAACATTGGATACACACCTAATCAACTGATACAAGACATATGATTGATGCATTAAATGTACATGCAGCACTATGAGTAGCAAGAGGAAATAATAAAGCATGAAGACCGAAGGAAGTGTCGTTAGCAACACTTCATTAGGGTCATGCTTGCAAACTATTCTGACCACAAAGGAAACAATTCCTCATGGCAAGAACACCCTTCACTTCCTAAAAGTTTTAAATGGTAACACAAATTCTAATAAACAAATCCATCAGCGTTCGTTAAGAAAGTGAAATGAACTCAACCACCATTAACATACTCAACAAACTGTTATGCAATTGTGATATGAATTAAAGATACAGTTCCCTTAATCTAAATACATTTAGAAACTTAAAACATAATACTCAATAACGCTCATACATATGAAAACACCAGATCCAAAAAAGGGATTTTTCAAAATTCTTGTATTCATGCTTAAATGTATAATCCTCTGGTAAAGCCTGATGTGCTATTCCGAGTCTCAAAACAAGGTGGTACAAATCTTCGAAGGGAGTGTTGCAACAGCACACCCTTTCGGGCGCACGGCTTTAATCTTCCAGGACTATTAGGCTTCCTTTTGACTTAGCACATTTTGTGACACACGCGGCCTCCGACGATGCGACTTGCGACGCGGGTAAATGTGCGACTGCGACCTCAAGCGGATGTGACTTGCGACCTTCGGCAATCTGTGAGCACACGGCATTCGGGTCGCACACACAGCCTCCGTGTCAGTGACACCCGCTGAGGAAATCCGCGACTGCCCGGATCATCGACCTTGCGACCTAGTCGGCCTACCGGGGTGGCCAGTGTGGCCGTCGAGCTTTTAACAGGGAGTGCAACTATGCGACCCGGCGACCTGAGGAAATTTAAAACTTTAGACCTTCGGTCATCCCTTCTACATTTATCTTTTAGAGATATCATGACCTTGCTCTCTGGAGGCCAGCCTTAGCCCTCGCCATGAAACAGCAGCTTCTATTTGCTGGTGATGTCACCGCCACACTAAGGGAATTTGCATGTGATGATAAGTGGGAGAATGGCTTCTGTTTCGAGCAAGATACTGAGCATCTACAGAATGTGGGTTTTGTTGTCAATTTGAAACCTAGCTGTGCATCCTCTAGAGAGAGTTAGCAGCTCCCTTCATTTGGGTGGACATTATTGTCCCCTTATGTTACCTGCAAGAAAAGAAAGTAAATCAGCATAGTATTTTTTTTCTTCTCATATTACCTGCAGATAAATGAATTTACATTAGCCATATACATATATATATATATATATACACACATGTCAGGGAATCAACACAAGAAATGCAATAATTTATCACAGCTAAAATCAGTTGGACCCCTGTGTGGTCAAATGTTGTGCCATTATGTCATCAGGGAGAATGGCTCAAGTGGGTTTTCTTTGCGCTTGTTCAACCATTTATAACGTCCGTTGGTATCGCTATGGACTCAGTGCTAAGGGTGGATCGATAATTACTTTGATGAGACGTGATGCTCCCTCCTTCTTTCTGAACATGATACCATATCGAAAGAATTTATGAAATGTGGGTATCGACATGGATCTGCCGCTCCTACCTCCCTTGATGATATGGATCCTCCATACTTGTGACCCTTGAAGTTGTAGACCTAGATGAGGTCGAATTCTTCACAAAGGAGAAACTGAGAGTCGCGGGATAGCAGTATGAGGTCTCTCCTCTTCCTCAGAAATATTTCATGCATCTTGCAGTGTATTCGCATTAGGTCGCAAACTTGGGCGGGAGTCGCTGAGTCGGGTGGTCACACCTTGGATGAATTTTCCTGATCTGCGACCTGGCGACTTGGTCGCACAGTTGCCTGGTCGGGGGTCGCGTACGTGGCAGATTCTCTTGGGTGTTGTATTTGCGACCTTGCGACCTGATAGGGGTCACGCTATAGTGAGGTCGCAACCCTTGACATCTGGTACAGATTGCGAGCAATGAATGGAACATGCCTCTCTGCGATCATGCATTCCCTTTTGTGCCTATGCCACATCGTGCACCCTTCTTATAACTGTTCACGCTCTTGATATAACCCTGCTCTGGCCTTTATCATATATGGGTCCGATATGTGGCTTTTTTTGATGCCCTATATTCACAGTTGGAAGCGTTTTGGGCTTGCAGGACGTGAAGACTACACTAGAAGCAATGCGTTGCAAAGGACGGAAATTATCTCAGAGGTTTTATTTGTTGCACTAATACAACCAGAATCGAAGGGATTTGACCTTTTCCCCACATTGACAATCGATCATGCCGAGCGTTGTCATCGCATGCCACGGCCATCAGATCCTTTCATACCGGGCGTATTGATAATGCAGAGCTAAACGATCCCTGAAAAGCTGTGTGTCAGCGACCTCTTCAATCACAACCTTCGTTTGAGTGAATTAACATAATTATCGTTCGTGTATGGTATCATGCATTGGGCAACCAGCGTCCATGTAATGCGGCATGAAGAATGGGGATTCGCGCTATCCAGCTCACCATGTTGGATTTTCCATTCTTGTGTATCGTGGCTTAAATGCTTTATATCTTAATTTGGGAAAATCTTTCGATCCGTAGTCAAACAAGGCCCGAAAGGACACCACGATAACGTGAGCCAAGGTTCAATCGAACAAGCTTATAAATAGTTTCAAGAAAAACATCTTCCTTCCTAAGGTATATACATATATAAGGATTATATGAAACTAGTAACAAGGTATTCTGAAGCATATCACATTGACCGTTTAAATTCTTAAAATGATAGACCATCAGAAGGCTTGGCGGTTTGAACAGGTTTATGGCTGTCATTAGAGGGCAATGTCCTTCAATTTAAACATAATCAACGAGCGACCACTAGCTTTATAAGGGCCCCAATAGAGCGCTTAAAAAATCCGTGGTGAGGGGCTTCTAGTAGATACACTTCATGCGCAGAGAAATACACGTAAGGTATTGGTGTCAGCGCACCATCTCTATTGACCATACAAGTGTCCAGCAAAGATACAGCCAGCAGCTCAGAGGAAAACTTCTTTATTCTTGATCTCTTATGTCGGGAGGACATTTCATTCCATATGTCGAAAGCAGCTGGTTGTTCTGGCAGCAACTGGCTTTTGCGTGCTTGCATACAGAGAATACAATGGAAAAACCCGACTTCCTCCAGCAAAACTGTAACCCTACACTTTTTAAAACATGGCTATAGATAGTCATATATCGTACCATAGTTATTATAACATTGCCATTCTAGGTTTGTCATGACATTCTGCTCCATGTTTTAAACATAAATTTTGACCATTATATATATGTCCACTCCACAGGTTGAAACTCCGCGATAGAAATATTTAAGTCCATTCGTAATGTATTTTCATATAATTTTGATCCGTGTTTTAATCGTAAAGTTTGACCGCCTCATATATCTGCCTCAAATGTTTTAACTATAGAATGCGACCACCATATATGTCTGCTCCAAAGACTAGACTTCGGCATAGAAGCATTTGCGCCCATTTGTAACGTTTTTGTTTTTTATGATTTTGCCCCTCCAATCTCACATGGTTTTGAAACCGTGTGCTTTAACCAAAACTCTGCACCAATTAAAACGTAAGTTACTAGATTGTCAACTCTGCTTTCATTTTGACCATAAATTGCACCACAGTTATTACAACGATGCCGCGGGATGTTTGTTATAATGTTTCGCTCTATGTTTAAGCACAACTCTTGACCACTACATATATATATCCACTCCAACGTTTTACCATAGGTTGAAAACTTCGACATAAAAGTATGGTTTTGAAACCATATGTGTTTGCACCTTGGCTTAAATATACAATGTAACCTTGGTCCATCGAATGTGTGCCCACTTGTAATGTTTTCACATAGTTCTACTCCACGATCTCCTATGTTTTTAAAACCATATGATGATTTTTTTTTTTTTTGCCTTGGTTTAATTATATAATATTTAAAACCATAACCTTGGTCCATAAATTTTCACCCACCGTGTAGCTTAGGTTTAACAAATATTGCTTCTAAAAGGTGCATTTAGATATTTGAAATTGTGCCAAAACTACTAATTCACCAATTGCCTGAACAATCAAGCCTAAATCTCACCAACAAACCTACACCTGTACTTTGATGGATGATGAGGAACTAAAAGAAGTGTCAGATTTAAAGCAACGAACTCTATAGTTCATCATTGTTCCCGGAAACAATTGAGACCTGTAAACTTGGAGAAACTGGATAATACTCCTAGATCACACCTACTTTGTCGATGAAAATCCAAACTTAATCACAAAATTGACAGTGATGACCCTTCAGATGCTTATCATGGTGCATTTCGAACCCCTGAACCATTTCATTCAACTGCGGAAAATAGAAAAACCCTTTTAGCTATGCCATTGTCTTGCCGCCATCAGCATGTGTGCTTTCACATTGCAGCTCGGCATGAAAAAGCCTTGAATGAGATTTTCATTCTCTAGGGAAATCTTCTGAGTCCACTTTGTTCACCAGGCTATACTTCAGGCTAGACTTGTCGAAGTGGTGAGATATGTTCCTTTGTGTGTACACATTGACATTGAGCTGGTATTGTGCAGGATCTTCAAAACTTCATTTAAGGTGAGATATCATAGCAAACGCCTCTGGTTTATGCGAGATGGCATCCGGTACGGACATTTACAAATGGAGAGTTTTTAAGTATCCGGTGTACACTAGTGAAGAATGCTTATTTGCATCAGTGACATAAAAGGTTCTTTTCTCTGATAAGCATGTATCACACCATCCTCCTTTTAAAATTACTGGTCACTTGCTCCTCCTCCTCCCCTGTTTCGCAACTTTGGCCTTGTTGTTGAGCTCACTTTTATTTCCCTCAATGACGTGACAAAATTGAGGAGTTTGTCACCCGTGGGGTTGACTTGTGTGGAACATTACAACATCACAATTACTCTTTGATAATGGTGTCCCTAGATAAAACATATGAGACTAACGAGCTTAAGATAAGTATTCAAACAACATGCTTAATGACCCATGGTGAGTGGGCTGCTAATGTACATCCTCAATGCATAGAAAAGTTCTTATTCAAGCGTATGCTAGACGATCCCTCCCACAGATGGCTTGATTGCAACAATAGCATCTGATCATGATGGTGAGAAAGTTCATGAGGGGTTGGGGATAGGTCACTGGGATGTCATTGACTGCAGGTCCGGTGAAAGACCTTAACGACTAAGCGAGTAGAGGGGGACCCAAAATTTCGAATATACCCAAAATTTTGGGTGGTGTTGTAGCGGCTACAACAAATGGCGAACCACTGGTAGAATCCAGCATCTCTGTCAATATCACAACAAAATTCTGAGCCAAGATAGTGATGCAAGTGAATATTGAACAAGTTCTACGGGGACCCTTTGAATTACTCTGGCCTTTACAGGTATGCCCAGTCCTTGTGCCTCGGCTAGGTCTAGCTAATCAAAACACACCGAAGTGGGAGCTCACGGACGCCAGTAGCTTGTTGGTGATGTGAAGAGCAAGGCAACGGGTTTATTATTTTCAAGATTTTTAAAGTAAGTTTCCAGTGTTGTTCCACTGCCAGCAGGCCTGGACAGCACCCCGGTGGAGTCACTTCAAGAAATCATAAATGTTGCTCCGCTGCCAGCAAGCCTGGTCAATACCCCAGCGGAGTCATTGCATTACCTCTCTGCACAGGAAGCCTTTCTTGATCCTTTTCCCTTATTTGTTTCATGTGCTTGTAGCACTTATTTTCATGTGCTCGTGGCACTTATTTTCATGGGCGGATGAGGGATCCCGACTTATTTTACGAGCAAGAGAGGTTGTTTCTTGTTTTACAGACTGAAAGATGTCTTGATTTGGATTTTCCCTTGTGCCAAACCTTCACATCCCATCTACCACAATAAGCGAAGCACGCAAAACAAATCATTAAAATTTCCAAGACTATGCTGGGCACAAGGCTTAGGCTTACGGGTATTGGGCCATTCAAACTCATTAGGTCTCCCACAACAATCGGCTCGTATCTCCCTGGCTAATAAGTTTAGACTCATAGGCATCTTGTTGAGAATGTGACTTCGATGACTTATCCTGCGAGGAAGCTACCTCTTGAGATAGCCACCACAACCCCATGCAAACAATGGGGTTATTGTTTCAGTAATCGAGGTAACACAAGTCCGCAAGGTGGTAAGGTTTCAATGAGGGCTCATGCGATGATAGGCGACATGTCGAAAATTTCAAAGCTGTATGAATAAAGTGTACGATGCTACGTAATCGACGAGGCTCAAGATGCAATGAAACACCATGCGTGGGAACGATCAACCAGTTGTAGGTGGAAAAGGGGAGTAATACAAGCAGTGATTATTTATGCAACAACAAGATAACTAAAAGAGATGAGTGCAAAACATTTGTAACATGATGATACCTAAGATACTAATCGTAATCAAAATAGCAAACACACTTTTAAATCATAAAATAAAAATCTCATCAGTAAATCTAATTAAACTTTGAACTAAAAATTTTATTAACAAGTCCTAGCTAGCCTACACCTAAACCCTAGTTTAACCCATGAGGTGGTCGGGTTATGTAAAATCAGCTTTCCAATCCAGCCATCGCATTATTTCCCATCCTGCAACAAAAACCATGCTCGGGATCAGAGCTAGCATCCAAAAAAGTGCACTACCAACAAAACTTACCTGAAGAGCATGTGCAACAGCAAGAAGATCATGGATACTTACCAGAGAATGTGCCAGAATGGATTGTGCAAGCTGAATTCTACTCTCATCCTAATACACAGCAATATGTTCTTGAAACTTAACATTTATAAATGACACACATCCATTCATGCACAATCCTAGATCTGAGGGGTGATGGGTAAGCCAATTCCTATTTGCGGGCACCTTCAACAGATAGGTTTGGTCGAACAAACCAGCACCCTCATTATGGTGGTGAGGATGATCCATTTTATAGGGTGTAAACAACAAGCATGTGCCAAGCAAATTATAGGTGCTTGTGCATCCAAGTGCAGAAACCCTAATTTTGAAAACCCTAGTTCGAAGTTGCTCCTGGAATTTGTCAAGGATATGAGGATCCGAATCCACTTTTAGTGGAGGCTGCAATTCCTTACCGTTTTGAACAAAATGTGGACCTTCGAGCGGGGGGTTTCCCAACTTTGATGATTTGGCAAGATCAATAGAAAAATGGATGTGATCATGGATTGTGGTGAGTTGAAAAATGTCAGTGGGCTTTGTATCAATTTGGTCAAATGTTTGCGCGCTGATAGATTGATAGATCGATGTATCAGATTCTTTATATTTTCCAAGATGGGGTGGATTTACCGTAAGGTTTTCGGGCAGTTGAGGGGTTTGCCAAAAATCACATGTTAGTGCCTGTTTGCAACTGGTACTGGCTAGGCAACAACTTGAAATACTAGAGACAATGGCCGGTGTTTTATTACCAGCAAATAAATTGGGGTATATCAGTTGTTGCAAACCAGTTGTTGGGGAATAGGAATATGTGCTCAAGGAAACCTCATTAGAATGAAAAATCCACCCAGACGAAATGATATCCAATGTGGTTATGCTGGGAGGAGCATGGTACTTGGGAGTCATTATTTTAGAAACCCTAAGCTGAGAAACCCTAGTTGGAGTTGTTTGAGGGGTCTTGTCAGGATCAGAAGGACTAAGGGTAACAGCCGGCAGAAGCAGAAGTGCTTTGATTCCCTGATAGGTACTTGGTTCTTCATCAAGCGGATTACAGTCGGCAGAGGGATACGCGTGACATTCTTCAGGGGTATGAGCGAACATGTTTTCGGATAAGCAGTGACCGTTGGAACCATCGATTTGATCAAGTTGGGTACTTGGCATGTTAGGCTCCCCGGGAGTTACCAACTAGGATGGATCAATAAAAAGGATATCTTGAGGTTGTCCAAACAGGAAATCGCCCCTATGGTTGTCCAAATATTCCGAGTGAGACATATCAGATTTAAAAGATTCATCGGTTTTGAACTGTGATTGCGAAACACCATCTGCGTGCTTATGATTTTCGCCAATACCAGCATAAGGAAATTTTGAATGTCTCGAATAAATTACTGGTGTGGCGGACTTGTGAAATAAATCGTGGAATAATGAACGATAAGTTTGAGCCGTAGGGGTATTAACCGTACAAGGTTTTTCAATATGCATATCCATGTCATTCAGGGAAAACAAAGATCTGGCAGGCCCTGTAAGGGAATCAAATTCATCCGGGATAGGAGTCGATTCATAATCAGTATGCAAATCATATTTACGACTATGTCCAGGGAGACATCGAGTGGGCTCGAGGTAGGTTTCATAATCCTGGAGGGATGTTGGGCCCATCTGGTTTTCAAGCTTTGATTTGACAGGGTGTGTGAAAGATTCAAAGGTAGTACAATAGGCTTTATCCTCATGCACCCATCTATCATTGCCCAGAACTTTCGAGGACACAACTCCACTACCCGACAACTCAGACGGAGGAGCAAGAATATCACAGAAAGCAATACTCTCCTAGGAGGCCGGAATGTTGTATGGACTCGGGGAGATGGACAAGAAAACATTGGGGATGCAGTCCGAACAGCTGGCAACTTGTAGGTCATCATAGGGAACACTAGGATCAGGCTGGGTTGCTACTTGAAATTGTTCAAGAGAAACGAGGATCACATACCTGAACTGTTCACTTAACAACTTCCAATCGACATCATTTTCAAGGAACCCAAAACAATAATGAACAAATCTGATAGAAAATTCATCTAGAGGTTCCTGAGGTTCCATTCTAATGTCATTTAGCTTTATCAATACACTTTTAAAAACATACTTGTGAAAGGCTTGTTGTAATTCACTGGCGAGTTGTTCAAACGAATGGATGGAAGCTTCCGGCAATGTGCGGCACCATTGCTTAGCGCGACCTTCGAGAGTGAGGAAGAAAAGCAAACAAATCAAACCTTCATTGTCAATTTCATAGCACTCACCAAATTCACAGAAATCTGAAAGGTTTTGGGTTATGGACACTCTGTTTTCACCATCGAATTTTAACTGGGACAAGTGAAACATAAGTTCATCGGGGATGAGACATCGAGGATCATAAAACTCCGACAAACATCTCGGGAGAATGATTTAGGAATGAGCCATTAAATATATGAGATTAACTGCTGGCTCTAAGGGCTCAGCTTGTCATCTGGCCCTCCTTCTAGCGCCAATTCTGTTGACGGGAAAATCTCTCCAGCCAATAGCAGGGGATCTCCCCGGTAAAAGGTCCCAACCTTGAACCGTTTGGAATAGGGATCCTGTCCAGGGTGTGGGTCCGGCTACCGTTGATTTCTCCTTTCTTTGGGTCTCGCTTAAACTCTATAAAATAGTGGATACACACCTAATCAAATGATACAAGACATATGATTGATGCATTAAATGTACATATAACACTATGAGTAGCAAGAGAAAATAATAAAGCATGAAGACCGAAGGAAGTGTTGTTAACAACACTTCATTAGGGTCATGCTTGTAAACTGTTCTGACCAAAAAAGAAACAATTCCTCATGGCAAGAACACCCTTCACTTCCTAAAAGTTTTAAATGATAACACAAATGCTAATAAACAAAGCCATTAGTGTTCGTTAAGAAAGTGAAATGAACTCAACCACCATTAACATACTCAGCAAACTGTTATGCAATTGTGATATGAATTGAAGATACAGTTCCCTTAATCTAAAGATGTTCAAAAACTGAAAATATAATACTCAATAGCGCTCATACATATGAGAACACCAGATCCACAAAGGGATTTTTCAAAATGCTTGTATTCATGCTCGAATATATAATACTCTGGTAATACAATGTACTCAGATCGAGTCCCAAAACAAAGGTCAGTACAAATCTCCGAAGGGAGTATTTATAGCAAAAATTTCCTTTTGGGCTGCCCTGGCTTTTCGTCTTCTGGACTGTTGGGATTCCTTGCGACTTAGCACATTTTGTGACCTGCGACCTCAAGCAATCTACAACTTGCAACCCGAGTAAATGTCGGCCATGATCAACCTCAACGAATGCGACTTGAGCTCTTACATAATCCGTGACTGCGACCTGCAGCCTAATTGGATCTTGCGACTTGCAACCTCCAGCCAATCCATGACCTGCGACACTGAATCCATGCATAACTGTGACACCTTGAGCACATGAGGACCTTGCGACCTAGTCGTTGGGTCGCTAGGTCGCGTCGTCGAACTTTTAGCAGTGCGACTATGCGACCGACGGCCTTTGTTGGAAACTTTAGACCTTCGGTCATCCCTTATGCATTTCTCTTTCATAGATATCATGACCTTCTTCTCCAGAGGCCAGCCTTAGCCCTCGCCATGAAACAGCAGCTTCTATTTGCTGGTGATGTCATCGTCGCGCTAAGGGAATTTGCATGTGATGATAAGTGGGAGAATGGTTTCTATTTCGAGCAAGATACTGAGCACCCGCAGAACGTGGGTTTTGTTTTCAATTTGAAACCCAACTATGCATCCTCTAGAGAGAGTTAGCAGCTCTCTTCATTTGGGTGGACATTATTGTTCCCTTATGTTACCTACAAGAAAAGAAAGCAAATCAGCATTGTCTTTTTTTTCTTCTCATATTACCTACAGATAAATGAATTTACATTAGCCATATACATACATATATATATACACACATGTCAGGGAATAAACACAAGAAATGCAATAATTTATCATAACTAAAATCAGTTGGACCCCTGTGTGGTCAAATGTTGTGCCATTATGTCATCAGGGAGAATGGCTCAAGTTGGTTTTCTTTGCACTTGTTCAACCATTTGTAACGTCCGTTGGTATCACTATGGACTCAGTGCTAAGGGTGGATCCGTAATTACTTTGACGAGACGTGATGCTCCCTCCTTCTTTCTAAACATGATACCATATCGAAAGAATTTATGAAACGTGGGTATCGACATGGATCCACCGCTCCTACCTCCCTTGATGATATGGATCCTCCATACTTGTGACCCTTGAAGTTGTAGACCTGGATGAGGTCGAATGCTTCACAAAGGAGAATCTGAGAGTCGCAGGATAGCAGTATGAGGTCTCTCCTCTTCCTCAGAAATATTTTGTGCATCTTGCAGTGTATTCGCATTAGGTCACAAACTTGGGCGGGAGTCACTAAGTCAGGTGGTCGCACCTTGGATGCATTTGCCTGATCTGCGACCTGGCGACTTGGTCGCACAGCTGCCTGATCGGGGGTCACGTACGTGGCAGATTCTCTTGGGCACTGTATTTGCGACCTTGCAACCTGATAGGGGTCGCGCTGTAGTGAGGTCGCAACCCTTGACATCTAGTGCAGATTGCGAGCAATGAATGGACCATGCCTCTCTGCGATCATGCGTTCCCTTTTGTGTCTATGCCACATCGTGCACCCTTCTTATAATTTTTCGTGCTCTTGATATAACCCTGCTCTGGCCTTTATCATATATGGGTCCGATCTGTGGCTTTTTTGATGCCCTAGAGTCACAGTTGGAAGCATTTTGGGCTTGCGAGACGTGAAGACTACACTAGAAGCAGCGCGTTGCAGAGGACGGAAATTATCTCAGAGGTTTTATTTGCTACGCTAATACAACCAGAATCGAAGGGATTCGACCTTTTCCCCGCATTGACAATTGATCATGCCGAGCGTTGTCATCACATGCCACGGCCATCAGATCCTTGCATGTTGGGTGTATTGATAATGCAGAGCTAAACAATCCCTGAAAAGATGTGTGTCGGCGACCTCTTTGATCACAACCTTCGTTTGAGTGAATTAACATAATTATTGTTCGTGCATGGTATCATGCATTGGGCAACCTGCATCCATGTAATGCGGCATGAAGAATGGGGATTCACGCTATCCAGCTCACCATGTTGGAGTTTCCATTCTTGTGTATCGTGGCTTAAATGCTTTATATATTCATTTGGGAAAATCTTTCGATCCGTAGTCAAACGAGGCCCGGAAGGACACCACGATAACGTGAGCCAAGGTTCAATCGAACGAGCTTATAAATAGTTTCAAGAAAACCATATTCCTTCCTAAGGTATATACATATATAAGGATTATATGAAACTAGTAACAAGGTATCCTGAAGCATATCACATTGACCGTTTAAATGCTTAAAATGATAGACCATCAGAAGGCTTGGCGGTTTGAACAGGTTTATGGCTGTCATTAGAGGGTGATGTCCTTCAATTTAAACATAATCAATGAGTGACCACTAGCTTTATAAGGGCCCCAATAGAGCACTTAAAAAATCTGTGGTGAGGGGCTTCTAGCGGATACACTACATGCGCAGAGAAATACACATAAGGGATTGGTGTCAGTGCACCATCTCTATTGACCATACAAGTGTCCAGCAAAGATACAGCCAGCATCGCAGAGGAAAAATTCCTTATTCTTGACCTCTTATGCCAGGAGGAAGTTTCATTCCATATGTCGAAAGCAGTTGGTCGTTCTGGCAGCAGCTGGCTTTTGCGTGCTTGCATACAAAGAATACAATGGAAAAACTCGACTTCCTCCAGCAAAACCGTAACCCTGCACTTTTTAAAACATGGCTATAGATAGTCATATATCGTACCATATTTATTATAACATTGCCATTCTAGGTTTGTCATGACATTCCGCTCCATGTTTTAAACATAAATTTTGACCATTATATATATGTCCGCTCCACAGGTTGAAACTCCACCATATAAATATTTAAGTCCATTCATAATGTATTTTCATATAATTCTGATCCATGTTTTATCGTAAAGTTTGACCGCCTCATATATCTGCCTCAAATGTTTTAACTATAGAATGCGACCACCATATATGTCTGCTCCAAAGACTAGACTTCGGCATAGAAGCATTTGCGCCCGTTTGTAACGTTTTTGTTTTTTATGATTTCGCTCCTCCAATCTCACATGGTTTTGAAACTGTGTGCTTTAACCAAAACTCTGCACCAATTAAAACGTAAGTTACTATATCGTCAACTCTGCTTTCATTTTGACCATAAATTGCACCACAGTTATTATAACGATGCTGCAGGATGTTTGTTATAATGTTTCGCTCCATGTTTAAGCACAACTCTTGACCACTACATATATATATCCACTCCAACGTTTTTCCATAGGTTGAAAAATTCGGCATAAAAGTATGGTTTTGAAACCATATGTGTTTGCGCCTTGGCTTAAATATACAACGTAACCTTGGTCCATCGAATGTGCGCCCACTTGTAATGTTTTCACATAGTTCTGCTCCACGATCTCCTATGGTTTTGAAACCATATGATGATTTTATTTTATTTTGCCTTGGTTTAATTATATAATATTTAAAACCATAACCTTGGTCCATAAATTTGCACCCACCGTGTAGCTTAGGTTTAACAAATATTGCTTCTCAAAGGTGCGTTTAGATATTTGAAATTGTGCCAAAACTACTAATGCACCAATTGCCTGAACAATCAAGCCTAAATCTCACCAACAAACCTACACCTGTACTTTGATGGATGATGAGGAACTGAAAGAAGTGTCAGATTTAAAGCAACGAACTCTATAGTTCATCATTGTTCCCAGAAACAATTGAGACCTGTAAACTTGGAGAAACTGGATAATACTCCTGGATCACTCCTACTTTGTCGATGAAAATCCAAACTTAATCACCAAATTGACAGTGATGACCCTTTAGATGCTTATCATGACGCATTTTGAACCCATGAACCATTTCATTCAACTGAGGAAAATAGAAAAACCCTTTTAGTTGTGCCATTGTCTTGCCACGATCAGCATGTGCGCTTTCGCACTGCAGCTCGGCACGAAAAAGCCTTGAATGAGATTGTCATTCTCTAGGGAAATCTTCTGAGTCCACTTTGTTCACCAGGCTATACTTTAGGCTAAACTTGTCGAAGTGGTGAGATATGTTCCTTTGTGTGTACACATCGACATTAAGCTGGTATTGTGCAGGATCTTCAAAACTTCCTTTAAGGTGAGATATCATAGCAAACGCTTCTAGTTTATGCGAGATGGCATTCGATACGGACATTTCCAAACGGAGAGTTTTTAAGTATCCGGTGTACAGTAGTGAAGAATGCTTATTTGCATCAGTGACATAAAAGGTTCTTTTCTCTGATAAACATGTATCACACCATCCTCCTTTTAAAATTACTGGTCACTTGCTCCTCCTCCTCCCCTATTTCCAACTTTGGCCTTGTTATTGAGCTCACTTTTATTTCCCTCGATGACTTGACAAAATTGAGGAGTTTTTCACCCCTGGGGTTGACCTATGTGGAACATTACAACATAAAAATCACTCTTTGATAGTGGTGTCCCTAGATAAAACATATGAGACTAACAAGCTTAAGAGAAGTATTTAAACAACATGCTTAATGACCCATGGCGAGAGGGCTGCTAATGTACATCCTCAATGCATAGAAAAGTTCTTATTCAAGCATATGTTGGACGATCCCTCCCACACATGGCGTGATTGCAGCAACAGCATCTGATCATGATGGTGAGAAAGCTCATGAGGGGTTGGGGATAGGTCGTTGGGATGTCATTGACTGCAGGTCCGGTGAAAGACCTTAACGACTAAGCGAGTAGAGGGGGACCCGAAATTTTGAACATACCCAAAATTTTGGGTGGCGTTGTAGCGGCTACAACAGATCCCAAACCATGTCGCCCCTTGCACGATTTTTTTTAAAACAACATTTTTTTAATTAGTGCGCACTATTTAAAATAGCGCACTGGTGCGCGATTGTAGTATAGCGCACCAGGCGCGTACTGACAAAAAACACTGTTTGATAAAAACATTTTTTGTTAATTTATGTTTATGCTAATTGTTGCTTCGGTATTAATATAACGCACTTGGTCTCCTTGTTGACAAAGAACATCGTACGGTGTTTCTGTTGTATTGGCGTTGCGTTTATAAGAACCTGTCACACCACGTTCGGTGCATATGTTGCGAAAGATGCACCGTTTTCTTGATTTTTTTTTTACTTGAAAAGTATGTGATTTATTTATAAAATATATTAATGAATGGTTCGGGTTTCATATTGATAAAGAAATGGATGACAATAGTTCAAGTACAAAAAAAACACTGATAGCATATCAGAAAAGCAAAAAATTCAAGTTCTTTGTAAATTCTTTACAAAAAATTTTATTTTTGAACTATATGTAAGTTTAACTGATATCTATTGTTTAAGGTGTATCATGCAAAGCCACAAAATGATGAAGCTCGATAAGATTATTTCTGATCTAAGACCAGAAGTGTGTAAAATCTTGATGGAAAAATTGCAGAAGGATGAATTAGGTGAATGAAAAAATACTATCGATCCAATATGAGTTTCTTTTTTGAATTTTCATTAATAATATACTTAAAAATATTAGATAAAATGTTTCAAACAATCTATTAATTCAGATATGTTTAATGTTCTACACATACCAACATCAAAGAAAATAAATGTTGTTCTAAGAAAATAAAAAAATAGAACACGCAAATGAAAATGAATTGCTCCTTAGCTCATCTGGAGTGGTGCTGGAGGTTAACGAAAGGGGGAAAAACTTTTACAAAAATTTGAGGGATCTAATGGAACGAATGTATAGACATTCTTTCCACTTACTATACGAAAATAAATCCAATTATTCCAAGAGACAAATTTTATTTAAACTACAGGATGAGTTTCCAGATAATTGATCAACGAGACATGTCAGACTTTTAATAGAAAAAATGTACAACAACAAAATATAAGGATTGAAAAAGTAATATTCCTTTAAATGTTTTTCTAGAATTATATCTATATATTACTACAAAGAAATCATTTATAAATATCACTTTTGTTTTATTTACCTTTCATATATCAATATAAAAATTAAATAGTTTATTGTCATGTTACATTTTCAGGAAGATTATGAAAATCTCAAAGGATGAACGAGCTGATATCAAAAATATGCTAGTAGGAATGTCCAAAAAGGTGTACAAGGAGATGGTCAAAGAAATGGATATAATTGCATCGCACAAGGAGCCATATCAACAATAGCGTGCTTCAAATGTAATATGTAACCATTGAATATTTATATTAAGTAAAATAACTAAATAATTTAGCATTAAATATTAATTTACAAGTATTTTCTTGCAGAAAATAAAAGAAAATGGAACCCATTCAACACATAAAACTAGACAACAAGGAAGAAAAGGGTTAATATCTATGTTTGTGAGTAATTTTTACTTCCTTATAACAACTTAACTAGATTTCATTTTTGTATATTTTAAGTTTTTTGTAACAATCATCATTGAATGTCTTCAAACAGGTGCTAACATACAAAGAAGAACCATCAGAAGAATTGATTGACATTGGTTTAAATATGGGTTGTCAGTATATGTTGGCATATAAAAATTTAATTATGGAATTTGTAAGCATCTAGCTTGTTTTACTTAGCTCCATCTATAATTAATAGAACAAAAAATCTTTTATATTAAATCTTTGATTTGTTATTGGGTATAAAACTTGCAAGAAAAAATGGAACTGCGCCAACAAATGAATTGTTGAAAGATGCCACGAAATTTGGTTTTGAAAGAATGTGTATAGTTCACAAGTCAATTCTTGATATGGTACATTTATTTTCGATTTACATTGATGTATATTATTTAATATTTCAATTTTCATTATTCTCACCAATGTTACACTTTATTTTTATGTTTGTAGATGGAACTTGAAGAAGAAGAAAACAATAAACACAATGAACAAAACATTCCTCCAAATAACCCAAGTCATGGAAGTAGCTCAAGCAGTGACAGCAGTTCTAGCGAAAAATGATGATCAATATGTTTGGATATCAAAGCAAGGCATTGTATTTTTTGAAATTTTTTGTTTGTGAAATCAGACATTTTGTTTAATGTAATGGACATAGCGTCCCAATTGAAAGACAAAGGGATACCAATAATTGTCCCATTTCGTATGACAAAGAGTGTCTTATTCATATATATAATAAAATATGTTTTAATTTATTTTATTGTGTTTTCCATTGTCGTTGTGAAATGTTACACCACTAATTAAATATATGGATGATTAAATATTATAATGAAGAGATGTGAAATCTGGTGATATGATATAACAAATCCATCCAAACATTGCATTCAAATGCACTAATAAAAATTTAATTGATAATATTGTTATAAGATATGTGTCGAATTTTGATGAATATTGAATTTTAAAAAATCACAATAATTGCACTTTCACATATCGATGTTTCTAAAAAATAGAAAATGAACACAGGTGCGTGTTACTTACTACGCATCGGTGCCTTTGTATGATACTGTGCACCGGTGTGTTTCTACGACCTATGGGTACCGCACCAAATACCAATACCAATTAGAACACCCAGTGCGCTTTATCGACGACTACCACCCGGGCGAGCGAATAGGCATTGCATGCACCAGTATGGTTTTTCTTTAACGCGTCGGTGTGTTTTTATAACTTAACAGCCCAATGTGTTTTAACACCTAAATGGCCCAGTGCGTTTTTACACCTTAACGACATCGGTGCATGCACCTTCTATCGGTCGAGTGCGTCTTTCTGGGTGACACGCACCGGGGCGTTGCTAAACGCCCTTGGGCTTCCGAAATTTGTTTTCCATCCTGGTGCTTGGTATATTTACAGTACCAGTGCGTACAGGGTAAAATGCACCAATACATTCACACATGATGCACGCAACGATGAGAAAAACATCCGTAAAAACCTTTGGCCGCCTAGTTTTTTTTAGTTGTGTTGAAGTTTCATTATAAGCTCCGTCAAAACCTCTGTTACCAAAAACGGATGTTGTAGAAAATGTTTTTTTGACAATTTTGGCCAATTTTATGACACTAAAAACCTCTTTTATAACCTTCGCTAGAAGGTATTTTCCTTGTAGTGATTGCTCATTCCCCGCCTTCATCCTTTCATATAGGCTTAGGATTTAGTTAATGGCCGCACAGGTTGCCATTACGCATTCATAAGGCGGGGTGTTGGAAACCTGATCCCCCACCCTCGCCCTCTTATTCACGCACGTCACTCCATCTGAGGATATCATATACTATGTTAATAAAAAGTATATATAATATTATTATATTTATATTATATTCATTAATGTATATAATGTTGTTAAAAATCTTTACACTATTAGGTGGTTCAAATAGAAAAACAATCAAAACCACTTTCAACTTTTTTTATTAGTAATAGGAACAATAATAATAAAGTAATAAAAGTAGAAATATTAGAATACTATATAAAAAGTAGTAGTAATAAAAATAATATAAATATTAATATTAAAATTTGATAATTGAAAATATTATGATAATAACACTAAAGTTATTACTCCTTGGAAAACACTAAAGTTATTAATAAAATTATAAATTACTAACCATACTAAAAATAAGTGATAATAATAGGTATAAAAAAATGTTTTATTAATAAAACTAGTATTATTATAACAAGCATTGCATGGTAGCTTGGTCTTAAAAGAAATATAATGAATAGCAGCTTAGTCTCTAAGGGGATGTTATAAAAAAATATATTGAACACTCCACCCTATATCCATATAACTCTGGAAATATTTGCACCTCGAGGGATTTTATCCCTCTTGGCACATGATATATCTCGAGTTAGATGGATCTAGGCTCGTTCCAGTTGATGGCAACAATGTCACATTTTTATATTATTATTATTATGTATATATTTGACATAAACTTCATACTTTAAAATTTACATTATGTTTTCTTTGCTTGACATGACCATATCATTATGTTCTTTAATTTAGTCTATGTTGTTTGCCTTGAATGATTTGTAATTTTGTGTTTGGATGCTTTGAGTGGTTTGTGTGTTTATGTGTTTGGATTTGGATGGTATTGTTTGTGAATGTTGCAATTGTTGTGTTATATCTCTATATGTGTATGTAATTGCCTATTAGTAATTAGTTGGTGATGAATAAGGGAGACACTCTTGTCAATAGTTTGAGTGAGGATTGATATTGCACCTCTGTTTCATTTAATTTTAAGTATCACAACTTTTGACAACTACTTAATTCTTAATAGTGTCCCTCCGGGTATTACTAAATATATCTTTAAGAATAGTTTTAATAATTTACTGCATCAAGATTAATTTTGAAATAATTTATTTCCTTCAAGAATATTTTGATGATTTTTTTATTATTTTTTTATAGTATGTTTTGCAAAGTCAAGAAATAATCTATTTAAAAAAAAAAGTGGTGAGATTTTTTAGATTATCTATTTTTCCAAACAATTATTTCTATACACTACAAGGAAAAGACCCTCTAGTGGAGGTTATAAAGGAGGTTTTTAGTGTTATAAAATTGGTCAAAATTGTCAAAAAATTATTTTCTACAACATTCGTTTATGGTTACGGAGGTTTTGGCGGAGCTTTTAATGGAAATTCAACACAACTAAAAAATTGGGCGGACGGAGGTTATTACGGATGTTTTTTTTATCGGTGCGCTACTAAGGTTTCAACGCACCGGTGCGTGTCATCTATAAGGTGGTCTCGGGGTGGTCGAAGGTGCATACACCAAGTTGTCAAGGTATAAAACCGCACCGGGCGCAGTGTTGTTGATACAACGAACGGGGCCATTCTAATTGGTCTTGGGATTTGTGCGGTGCCCATAAGTTGTCTCAACGCATCGATACGTAGACTTATAGAAATGCATCGATGCGCTATATCAGATAAACGCACTAAGACTTATCATTGGTATTGGTATTTGTGCGGTGCCCATAGGTCATACAAATGCACTGGTGTGTAGTCTCACATAAACACATCGATGCGCAGTATGGCATAAACGCATCGAGATTTTTAATTGGTTTTTGTATTTGTGCGATGCCCATAGGTCGTAGAAACGCACCGGTGCATTGCAGCATACAAACGCACCGGTGTACAATAACTGACTTGCACCGGCGCTCATTTTGTATTTTTTAGAAACATCAACCTATGACAGTGCAATTATTGTGATTTTTTTAAATTCATTATTCATCAAAAGTCGACACATCTTATAACAGTATTCATATTAATTAAATTTTTATTAATGCATTTGAATGTGATGTTTGGATTTATTTGTTATATCATATCATAATTATTGTGATTTTTTAAAATTCTTTATTCATCCAAAGTCGACACATATATATCTTATAACAGTATTCATATGAATTAAATTTGTATTAGTGCATTTGAATGTGATATTTGGATTAATTTGTTATATCATATCATCAAATTTCACATCTCTTCATTATAATACTTAATCATCCATAAATTTAATCAGTGGTGTTACATTTGATAGCCACAATGGAGAATGCAATAGAGTAAAATAAAACATATTTTATTATATATATATGAATAAAACAGTCTTTGTCATACAAAATGGGACAATTATTGGTATCCCTTTGTCTTTTAATTGGGACATTATGTCCATTACATTAAAAAAAATGTATGATTTCACAGACAAATATTTCAAAAAATACAATGCCTTGCTTTGATTTCCAAACATAGTGATCATCATTCTTCGCTTGAACTGTTGTCACTGCTAGAGCTACTTCCATGACTTGGGTTATTTTTAGGAATGTTTTGTTCATGGTGTTGATTTTTTTCTTCTTCTTCACCTTCCATCTACAAACATAAAAATAAATTGTAATGAGTGTATATACATTGGTGAGAATAATGAAAATTGCAATATTAAATAATATACATCAATGTAAATCGAAAATAAATGACGTACCATAGCAAAAATTGACTCATAAACTATACACATTCTTTCAAAACCATGTACCATGCCATCTTTCAAGATTTCATCTATTGGCGTAGTTCCATACTTTGTTTCCTACAAGTTGTATACCCCATAACAAATCGTATATTTAATATAAAAGATTTTTTGTTTTATTATTTTATAGACGGAGCTAAGTAAAACAAGATCGATAAATGCTTACAAATTCCACAATTAATTTCTGATATGCCAACATATACTCACAATCCATATTTAACCCAATTTCAATTAATTCCTCTGATGGTTCTTCTTTGTATGTTAGTGCTTGTTTGAAGACATTCAATGATGATTTTTGTAAAACAACTTAAAAAATACAAAAATGAAATCTAGTTAAGTTGTTATAAGGAAGTAACAATTACTCACAAACTTAGATATCAACCCTTTTCTTCCTTGTCGTCCTGAATTATGTGTTGAATGGGTTCCATTTTCTTTTCTTTTCTACAAGAAAATACTTGAAAATTAATATTTAATGCTAAATTGTTTATTTATTGTACCTAATGATCGAAAAAATCAATGATAACATATTACATTTGAAGCATGTTGTTGTTGAGATGGCTCCTCCTGCAATGCACTTTTGTCCATTTCTTTGACCATCTCCTTGTACACCCTTTTGGACATTCCTACTAGCATAGTTTTGATATCAGCTCATTTATCTCTTGATATTTTCATAATCTTCCTGAAAATGTAACATGACAATAAACTATTTAATTTTTATATTGATATATGAAAAGTAAATATAACAAAAGTGATATTTATAAATAATTCTAGACAAACATTTAAAGGAATATTAATTTTTCATTACTTCTTTTTTTTTGTACGTTTTTGCTATTATAAATCTGACATGTCTCATTGACCAATTCTCTGGAAACTTTTCCCGTAGTTTAGATAAAATTTGGTCCTTGGAACCATTGGATTTATTTTTGTATTGTAAGTGGAAAGAACATCTATACATTCATTCCACTAGATCCCTTAAACTTTTGTAGAAGTTTTTCCCCCTTTCGTTAACCTCCAGCACCACTCCAGATGAGCTAAGGAGCAATTAATTTTCATTTGCATGTTCTTTTTTTTCTTTTCTTAGAACAACATTCCTTTTCTAAGTTGTTGGTCCCTGTAGAACATTAAACATATGTGAATTAATAGATTGTTTGACACGTGTTATCTAATAATTTTAAGTATATTATTAATGAAAATTAAAAAAATAAACTCATATTGGATCGATAGTATTTTTTCATTCACTTGATTCATCCTTTTGTAATTTTTCCATCAAGATTTTATGCTCTTCTTGTCCTAGATCATAAATAATCTTATCGAGCTTTGTCATTTTGTGGCTTTGTATGATACACAGTAAACAATACATATTAGTTAAACTTACATATGGTTCAAAAAATAATATTTTTTGTAAAGAATTTACAAAGAACTTGTCTTTTTGCTTTTCTTGATGTGTTATCAGTATTTGTGATACTTGATCTCTTGTCATTCATTTCTTTATCAATCTGAAAAATGTACCATATCATTCATTAATATATTTATAAATAAATTATCAACTTTTCAGGTAAAAAACAAAAATCTCAAGAAATCGGTGTGCCATTCATGGTGTACGCACCGACGTCGGTGTGTGGGGGTCTTATAAATGCACCGCACAAATAGTATAATAGACTGTACGGTGTTGTATGTCAACAAGGAGCATCGGTGCGTTACATGTTAACCACCGCACCGATTAACACAAAGAAAATAATAAAAATTGTCTAGTGTTAGTTTTTGTAGCATAAACGCCCCGCGCAAACAAGGGACCACCATATGGTGCTCTCTGTCAACTAGGAGACCCGATGCAGTGTGTTATATGTTACATGGTGCACTAATTAACACAATCAAACATTTTTTTGTGAAACAGCACTTTCTTGGTGCGCCATAATGAAATAGTGCACCGATGCCCTATTTTACATATTGCGCACTGTTTAAAAAATATATATTTTAAAAAAAATTATTACACATTACTTTCGCGGTGCACTAGGATAATACATCGCACCGGTGCGTTAGGTTACGCAAGGGGCACCGAAAAAAAAAAAATTTAAAAAATAATAAAATAATAAAAATTAATAATTCACGCAAGGGCTGACATGGATTGGGATCCAACTATGCAAGTCATCCCGTGGGTTGGATGTCAATCTAAAATGAAAAGCCCTAATTCTGAAATTACAGAAACAGGGAGAAGAAAAGGCAGAAACAAAAAGAATGAAGGGTTTAGGGTAAAAATGGATTTTTTTTTCCTGAAAATGAAAAACAAATTGAAATTCTTTTCTTACTTCGTAGAAAAACTGCAGCAAAAGTAAAAAAAATAATCAAATTTAAACACGAGATCGTTTGAAATTCTATGCTACAAGGTTTGAATCACCAGAGGTTTGGAATTCTGATTGTCTGGATACTTCTATTCGAACATATTTCGTTGCTCCACAGTGCTCTCGTGCTCTCTTGCTCCAGGTATGTCTCTTGCAAATATTTAGCTGAAATTTTTTGCAAAAATAGTGAAATAATGAAAATTGTTTAGTATTTAATTAATTGTTTTATGAAATTAGATTTTTGAAAATATTTTTTCGCCCATTTTTCAATTTACCGCTTTTTTCACTTAAAGAAAATAGAGTTTCACTTTTTTTATTTGCGGTTATTCGTCACCAATGCGTCACTTAATAGCATTGCACCAGTGCATCCATTAGTAACATGGCACTGGTGCGCAGTAACTAAAACGCACCACATTAGCACTGATTTGCGGTTAAGGCACCGAAATTACTTTTAGGTGTGTACACCAAAATTTAGTGAACTCCAACCATAGAAATTGAGAATTAGAATTTTGTTTTTTCTTGATAAATAGAACTGAGAATTAGAATTCGATAAATTCTTGATGGAAATAACTATTCTTCCAATGCATTTTGCTTATTGTAGGAGGTCCCCACTGATTATGTGGAGAGAATGCAATGTGGGGCGTGTGAAGATGCAATACTACAGGGCCCAAGTGGGAAATTGTGGCATGTGAACCTGTGTTATGCTAAGATGTGGGCAGCTTTCACAAATGGTTGGGAAAGTTTTGTTTCTGAGTAGTTTATTGAAGTTGGAGATATTTTAGTTTTTAGACATGTTAGAAATGTGCATTTTGTTGTGAAAATATTTGGGTCGTTTCTTTTCAAAACTACACCTCTTCTTCTTTCAGAAAAATAAACTTGAACCTTTCCACAACCTGCAATAAGAAAAGGTGCCAACAGGAGCCTCTGACATGCATATCTATTTCTTCTGTTGAGGTCTCGAAGGAATTGATTATGGCCAGTCTACTTCGCTGAGGAATCTGCCTGAATTTTCTTTTGTTCTACCGAAGGGTGCGGTTACTAACAGATACAGGATTGTAATCTCCCTCCAACCCTCATTAAATTGAAGAATATGGATAAAACTCCATAGAAATGCCTATCATTTGTGTAAAATGCCTCAAGACACATAATGGAGTGTTTTCTTTTTTGAAAGTTGTGTGTTATTATGGTGAAAGAAATTATTCTTTCTATTTTGTGCTAATATGGTGAAGAAATGGAATAGTGCTAAAGTATATGACAACAGTCTTCAATCATATTCTCAAAATATATGGGCTCTTTGTTAAATGCATAGCTATAAGATTCGGTCATATCGCTGCTAGGAAAAATTCAACTGAAATACCAATACGGCAGGGTCAGTACTGTCTACTGTCCCATGAACACATAAACCCCACAAAAAATCTCAAAAACCTTTTAATAAAATACAAAATAGTCCAATTATTTTTATTTTTATTTTTTTTGCATTCTTAACACTCGAATTCTTCTAAAATTTGTTCATGGAATTAGCATCCATAAGAGGCAACACAATGGTAATATACTCGAATTCTTATAAAATATGTTCAATGGAATTAGTACATGTGAAATTGTACATGTGTTATTTCATCAATATTTATACTTTTTAAGATGGGTTTTTATAAAGAAGATGACTTAATTACCTTATACCTTATAAGACTTACTTTTTTGAAACATTATATTATGTATTTTGAATTAATGTTAAAATCAATATTTCACTTGATAATTTGCAATTATGTTGATCTCAATAAAAATGGCGTAATGTATAAAATTATTTTTTTTTAGTATGTAAGATCATAATAAAATAACGATAATTCTAAAGTACATGAATTTATTTGCATTATTTTCTAAACTTTATTATGTTACAAAAATTCATATTATTCTAGAATTATTATTTTACAATTATTTACAAATTTTAATAAAATCATTTCACATTAATACAACTAAAATTTTCACATTAATACAATTAAAATTTTACAAATATTTTACATACAATTTCAATTACAAATACAATTTTACAATTTCACATACAAGTACAATTAGAATTACAATTACAATTTTAGAATTTTACATACAATTACAATTACAATCATCTCACAGTAATGCAATTAAAATTTTACAAATATTTTACATACAATTACAATTTTACGATTTCACGTACAATTACAATTACAATTTTATAATTTCACATCAAATTTACAATTACAATTTCTTTTCACAAAGAAAAAACTATGGCTTATATGATGTGCCATTCAAAAGTCTTGAAAAAATAAACTATCATACAAAGATCAGCATTAATCTGTGATATAGTTTGAAGTGGCTCAGAAATACAAAAAAGCAAAAACTATACAGTCCATATAAAATGATTTCCAGCATTCAGCAAACGAAATGATAAAAACCTGGAAACTGCAGCAGAGGTCCTTGCAGTTGCCCCAACAGTGGGCAAATGAAAAACAGTGAGGCCCCAGATCATAGCATAAAGTCACCCAACCTATAGAATACAAAAGACATCACGTTATCATAGTAACTGGAGAGCGAGAACCTCCATAATCATAAAATTTAACACCGGTCGCTTCCAAAATGTAAGGATAAGAAACCTCCATAATCCTCACAGAAGATACTTGGGCATGATGACCTGGAAAAAACAAAAAAAGTGAGCGCCTTTTTATAAATCAAGAAAAAAGCACAGAACCAACAACTCCTTGACCCTCCGCATCCACTAATTCATAATGCATGATACCAAACTCCCCAGTTAGACCTTTTTCAGAAAGTCTGTTAGCCTGGACATTATTTTCCCGATACCCGAATATATGCTAAAAGTTGATATTAGTAAAAGAGGCCCTTAAGATATTGATGCACTCCAACCATGTCATCAGATAGCCAGGGGCTAAGTTAGAATCCTTGTTTATGTACTATTACAAATTTACATATATACCATTACAATTACAGTTTTAGAATTTTACATACAATTACAATTTTACAATTTTGCATACATACAATTACAATTACAATCATTTCACAATAAATTAAATGTTACAATTACAATTAAAATTTTACAAATATTTTACATACAATTACAATTACAATTTTACAATTTTACATACAATTACAATTTTACAATTTGTCATATATACAATTACAATTAAAATTAAAATTACAATCATTTCACAATAAATTAAATATTACAATTACAATTAAAATTTTACAAATATTTTACATACAATTACAAATACAAATACAATTTTACAATTTTACATACAATTAAAATTAAAATTTCAATTCAAATCACGACATAATATTTAATAAATATCTTGGTCATTTAATATTAAATTAATTAATAAACATCACAATCGTGATAACCATTGTACAAACATCATATTTGACTCAAAAACACATTCAAATTCGCTAAAAACATCGTGATCATGATCATCTAACAAAACACAATTAGCATTGTACAACATCATCACAACACAAACATAAAATATACATCTCATGTCAAATAACTGCTATCACACACATCTAACTACAAGTTGCACATTAAATGAACATATCTAACATGACCTAACAATATACACATCATGATGATCACCAACATGTAAATTAAGTACAGCTCCAACATGAACATAAAATACATGGACCATATATATATATATATATATATATATATATATATATATATATATATATATATAATGTCAAAAATATACAACTGTAATATAAATGTCATGGATCAGCTAGTGGTACATCACCAATAACAGTACTAGTTGAGGCTTGCCCAGTTAATGGCGCAGCCTTGACAAGCTCAGATACATGTTGATCATCACGTGCCTGCTGATATGGTACCGGTGCCTCATGCTGATCAGGATCAATTGTCGGCTTCTCATCGTGATGACTCAACATGGTCAATGGTCCAACCTGCTCATGATCATGAGTACTGCTAGATGCTACAGGCTGCTGACTGGACGTGGCCGATGGTCCAGCCTGCTCTCCTTGATGACTGATGCTTGATTCTAGTGGAGGTTGCTCATCTGGCGCAGCGCGAGGTGAATGATCATCAGATGATGCATCGCATCTTGCAGACTGTCGACCACGTGCTACGTCTCAACCACGCCTATAACGTGCAACGGTCCTCCTCAGCCGCGTAACTAAGGTCGTAGCTCCTACGACATGCCGCATCAAGCTATACATGTCACGTGACATGCCTCTCCACATATGTAACAACCTACCATCGGCCTGTATGTCTCTCATAGTAGCGGGCCTGACTCCCGCCTCAACAATCAATGCAGTGAGTTGGTCGCCCAACTCCATCATGAATCTTCTATCAAGCCTACCGCACCTAGAAAAAGGCGGTACCAATGCACCAACAGGAGCAAGTCTCTCTGCACTAACCTCCTGATGATCCTCAGCATCTGGCATATCGTGATCGTCATCAGGATCCACACCTAGATCATGCAGTGGTGCTGATATGTCCTCGCCATCAAAAGAACCAATGTCTGCAAAATATATACAAGTACACAATAATAATTACACAATTTAATAAAAACAAATTAAAGAACATGTTAGAATAAATTTAAATAAAACAGTAATATTACCTCTATCATCCGGCGACTCATCATCTGTGAAGAGGATTTTGTCACACCCTCGCCAATCCAAACCAACATAAGGATATGGGACCATAATGAAGGGATGCTCGTCAACACTGGCTAGCAACTCTAGTGCATCATGCGATATCCTTGCGGAAAACACAATCTCGCCCCTCTTGGGCACCATCTGTCCCCACATGTGCATCAATGCCTCGAACATTGGCCTGCGAAGCTGCCGAACAAAATTAGGCCTTGTCTCTAGAAACTTCTCAAAAAATGAACAAAAAAGCTCTGAAGAAAAAGGGAAGTTGACCCTCCCTTGTGCATGAGCACGACATCTATCTAAGGTTGTATAGAACTGTCGCAAAAAAATGGCAGACCACCTTATAAGTCGTGGCTCCTGTACTAAAGAATCAACATAATATAGAAGCTAGCAACTAATGTGTTTCCCATCATTGATGTTGTTTGAAAAGTTCAAAATCAGAAGGGAGAGGCAGCTCACCTCCTGACTACCAAATGCACCAATACGTAATTGACCTCCAGAGACCTGAAAATCTGAAGGAGACAGTATATCTACGCTAATGTATCTCTGGGAGTACACCAACTAACTCTCTGCTGCATAGCCAACTGGAACCTCTAGAAAGGATGGAAAATCCACCCATCTCCTCGATAGCCCTGTAATGAAATATATGTGCTCCTCAATGGGCGTGTACCACTGGTTAAGACCAACCCAGAAAGCATGTCGGTGGGCATTCCACCTGCAGATAAGATGTCTCAAAAACACACCATGGCCCTTTAGGGAAGTAGCCTTCTCATAGAACTTGAGGAGGCCTACCTGCCTTAGGAGCCCCTGGGTAGTTGTTGTAATACGGCGATGGTACGCATCTCTCTCCCTCTCTCATGCCTCCCACAGGCGAACCATGTTATACTGGTCTGCTTGTTGTTGTTGTTGTTCCCCCTCTTCTCTCCTTTCACGTCTCTGAATGATTGACATATTAAATACAATTTTTTTACTAAATGAGACATGTATTTAGGAATATACATATATATTTTTTTTTGAAAAAAAAAAAATGGTCGATGCGCCACAAAAAACAGGCATGCATCGGTACCGGTGCGTCTTTTTTTTGTCGTGCACCGGCGGCGATGCCCCAGAAAATATTCAGCGCACCGGCAGCGGTGCACCTGAAAATTTTTAGCGCAACGTTGACTATGGACGGTGTCGGGAGTGCGATGTGCTGACTAAACTCTATGCCTCGAGGCATATAGTTCGATCAGCGCACCGACCTCCTGACATCATTACATAATCAACGGTGCGGTCTTTTACCAGGTCGCATCATTGACCCTTTCGAAATGTGGAATGCGATGTGCTGACAAAAATACTCGCCCCGGGGTGGATATTTAAGTTAACGCAACGTATTTTTGCTATTCCACATGATCAATGGTGCGGTCGAGTAATCAACCGCACCGCAATTTTTTTAAAAATTTAAAATAACCTGATGCGCCTTTTGGTACTGCCCCAGAACCGGTGTGAATACCATTAGCACCGATTACGGTGCAGCCTGTAAATTTACAGGCAGCACCGCGAACCGGTGCAAGTCAAACGACTCAAGTGCACTGCGCGACAATTTTCTTTTAAATGGTTAATTTCAAGGTAATTTGAAATTCTAATCTGCTAAAAGGCTTAATGATGGAAAAACAAGAAAAATACATTTACATTTGGCTGTCGAGGAGACATAATGGCTGTAGAATTTGCAAAAGAAAATTGTTCCACCGTTTTGCAAAATTCAAGCTAGAGATTGGTGGAAAATGCACAACAGCAGTGCGTGCAATGGGTGCAATGGGAGCACCGATGCCAAGGCGGCTCAGACAAGGATAAATTGCACCGATGCTTGAAAGCTCTGGAGCACTGAGAAAAGTGAAAAATGTGGTTTTTTTGCTGTAATTTTTTTTTATTTAACCCTATTTCGGTGTGCGGGGTTTTATAGGTGCACCGGTGCGGTTTCTTAAGATCGCACCGGGATGTTTCTGTATTGGCGTGGGGTTTTAGGACACATCAGTACGAAATATTTGTAAATCACTGGTGCGCTATAGTAATAAGACACACCGAGCGAGTTTTTACGGAGCGCAGGGTGTCCGGTGTGCCAATGTTTTGTGCACACCGGTGCTTTCTCTTGTTGAACGCACCAGTGCGGTTTAAGTTGATAAGAGCACCAGACGAAAAAAAACATCCGCAAAAACCTCTGCCCGCCAACCTCCTCTAGTAACCTCCGCTAGAAACGGATTTCTGGGGTATTTTTATAAGGGGTTCCTCAAAAAAACCCACTAGAGGGTCTTTTCCTTGTAGTGATATATCTTAAAAATGGATCTTGAATAGCATTTTGAAGAAAATTTTTGAGAGATGATTTGTTTTGAATGTTTATAAATATATATTTTCCTCTAATAAATATTTTAAATACATTGTTGTATGCAATTATCTATATGTAATTGTCTATAAGTAATTAGTTGTTGATGAAGAAGGGAGACAATTTTGTCAAGAATTAATTTTCACTTTGCACTTTGCAGGAGGATTGATTTTGCACATCTATTTCATTTAATTATAGGTATCACAACTTTTGATAGCTAATTAGTTCTTAATAGTTTCCCTCGAAATATATCTTGAAAAATATTTTTAGTAATTTATAGCTTCAAGATTACTCTTGAAATAATTTGTTTCTTTGCAAATATTTGAAATAATTTGTTTTGAATGTTTATAAATATATATTTTCTTAAAATAAATAATTTGAATATATTGTTGTATGCAATTTGCAATTAATAGTTTTGAATATATGCAATTTTTTTCAATGTTTATAAAGATATTTTTTCCTCTAATAAATATTTTGAATACATTATTGTTTGCAATTGTGTGTTAGTAATTTTGAATATATGTAATTGTCTATTCGTAATTAGTTAGAAGAGAGACAATCTTGCCAATAATTAATTTGCAGTTTTCACAAGGATTGATTCTACACATCATTTCATTTAATTCCAGGTATCATTGATTCTACACATCATTTCATTTAATTCCAGGTATCGCAAACACTGAAATGATGTAGTTCAAGGACATTTTAATTTTAATCTATATATTTTCTAATCAAGATTCATTCATTCTTATAAGATTTCATCTTGTGAATTTTACTATATTATGTTTGCAAAAGATTAATTTATTTCGTGGATTGTTAGATAGGTCATGTATAAAACTAAAAAAAATTCAAATTTATTTCAAAGAGCACCATGATATTTACTAAAATTGTACAATATTCGAAATTGAAATTATGAATGTACAATAATTATTTAACTACCTCTTTCATTCAATCTTTGTAAAGTATATCCACTATATTTACATTGGGATAGAAATTGAAATGTTCAATGTGTTTTTGGTGTAATTGTCTTTATTTAAATTAAGTTGCATAATTGGAATCAATTAGATCATGTATAAAAGTGTACAATTTTCAAATTCATGTCAAAGATTGGTATGATATTTACTAAAATTGAAATTATGAGTGTGCAATTACTTTAATTATTTAACCACCTCTTTCATTCAATCTATGTAGGGTATATTCACTATATTTAGGTTGGAATAGAAATTGTAACGTTCACTATAGTTATGTTTTAATTGTATTTATTTCAATTAAAATGCCATTGGGCACCTAGATTGTGTATAGCTTAATATTTTATAAATCGCTGAGCTTACAAAATAGTAAGTCAAATTGGAATTCCAAGTGACATTGATTTGGTAGTTTACTGAGACCTTACTTAATTTCTTTCCAGCCCCCTTTTATTTCAGGCTACTAACATTGAGTTTCAATTTCTTTATGAGAATAGCCCTATAAGCAATAATAAAATAATTTTTTATACCTTTTCTTATTTTTTATTGCTTATTATTATTGCTTGAGTTTCAATTTCTTTATTTAACATGCCAATAGAGTACGACCCCACTCCATCTGAAAAACAAAATTATAAAATTCATTCCAAACAATTTTCCTTTTTTTTGGCATGTTAATATGACTTTATGAGATATAACTATTCTATTTTTTGGAGATTCATAAAATTTACACTTAAACCTTTTTTTTATTGTATCGTAATATTTTTGCTATTTAAAATGTAATTTTTAAATGTATAAAGGTATTTAGTATCTTGAAAACCTTTTAGGTAGTTTCATTGTGCAGGGATCACACTTAAAATTAAAATCACAATTTAAATTTATGCGAGAGAACAGGTTGTCAAATCCCTAGAGTTGGAGCCTCATTAACACCTTAACAGAGTTGGAACCTCATCAACACCTTTTACGATATACAGCTCAACCATATCAATCACCTACACACAGCCATGGAAAGGCATGCTAGGAAAATATAAGCAATAATAAGATAATTTTCTTATATTTGCCTATTATTATAGAATTTTTTATACCTATTATTATTTTTTATTGCTTATTATTATTGCTTTAGTTACAATTTCTTTTTTTAACATGCCAATAAAGTAAGACCTCACTCCATCTGAAAAAATTATAAAATTCATTCCAAACATTTTTTTTTGGCATGTTAATATGAACTTATAAGACAAATATTTATGTAGCTATTCTAGTTTTTGGAGATTCTTAAAATTTACACTTAAACATTTTTTATTGTATCGTAATCTTTTTGTTATTTAAAATGTGATTTTTAAATGTATAAAGGTATTTAGTATCTTGAAAAAAATTTAGGTAGTTTCATTGTGCAGGGATCACACTTAAAATTAAAATCACAATTTAAATTTATGTGAGAGAACAGATTGTTAAATATCTAGAGTTGGAGCCTCATTAACACCTTTTATGATATATAGCTCAGTCATATTGATCACCTGCACATGACCATGGAAAGGCATGTTAGGCCTATTAGCCCCATTCTACCTCTTTGAGGATTTTAACAATTCAAAAGATGATTCTACAATTAATTATATTTTGTATTATATTTTTACTTTTTTGTTAAAAAAGAAAAGGGAGGAAGAGGAGTTAAAGTTAATCAAAGAAGAATTTGAAAGGCTATAAGATCCAGATGGAGGGGGGTATTATTTGGAAGAAGGGCATGAAAGGGTGATTCAACTAGAAACATTAAGGAGAATAATCCTGGAGAACGGGGAGGAAGTGTGGCATCTAAAAAGCCATTCTATTTGGCTCAAAAATGGAGATGAAAACACCAAGTTCTTTCAACAATATGAAAAAGGTAGGAAAGTTCATAATACTATCTAGGAGCTGGAAAATTCATGAGTTAAGGTCTTTTCTTTTAGAAATCTAACTAAGCTTGGGAAAGGCCACTTTCGTCGTTTATTGGAAGCCCCCCTGTGGCTACAATAGCAAAAGTGGTGGCCTTGGCCAGGGTCTTCTTGAGATATGTGGACGAAGAAGAGAACAAATCCGTGAAGGATTCAATGTTAGAAGCAGAATTACACAAAGTGCTCCACAACTTCCAAAGAGACAAAACTCTAGGTCCAGACGAGTGGACCATTGAATTTTTTATCGAGATGTATGAGATTGTTGGTCAGGATCTATTGAAGGTTACTGATCAATAAAGAACAAATGGTATAATTCATGGCCCCTTCAATGCAACTTTCATAGCTCTAATCTCGAAGTTAGACTCTCCAAAGTCCATTGATGATTTTCGCCCCATTTCACTATGTAATGTAATCTATAAGGTAATTGAAAAAATCATTGCTAACAGGCTCAAACCAATTTTTTCGAGAAACGTGTCTAAAGAACAATTTGCATTCTCAGAGCGTCGATAGATCAATGAGACCATAGGTGTTGCTCAATAAGGTTTGCACAGTCTTACGACTCGAAAGCTAATAGGCTTGGTAATAAATATTATCTTTCAAAATCCTATTATAGGGTAAGCTGATCTATATGTGTATGATGTTGACTCACATTCGTTTTGTAGTTCCATTTATCAATTTGATTATGATTTGCATCGCGTTTTTCTCATTTGTTGTTTTAATCAATGGAATGGCAGCTTCCTTCCTCCACACTTAGTGAGGCCTTCGTTAGGGATGTCTTTTATCGCGTTTGCTCTTTTTTCTTATTGTTGAAGGTTCGAGCAAGTTTTTAGCTAATGTTGGAAGGAGGGGATCCCTAAGGGGAATTTTTGTAGTTGATTTATGTTATATTACTCATCTTATTTTCGTTGTTGACATCCTGTTTTTTTGTGATGTGTCGCGGCAGGATGTGTCCTCTATTAAGGAAGCACTCTCTCGATTTCAAGCTGCAATAAGAATGCTAGTAAATCAATCAAAATATTTAATTTCATACTATGGGCTTCCAAGGGAGGAAACAAGGAATGTGCAATGAGATTTTCCCTTTCATTTGAAGTGTATTGTTGAAGGTCTCAAATATTTGGGCTATTATTTAAAGCCAAATTATCACAAGAAAGTTTATTGGCTCTAGATTTTGGAAAAAATTAAGAAGAGACTCAAATCTTGGAGTTTTAGATGGATTTCGAGAGCAGGCACGTTCATTCTCACTAAGTTGGTCCTTGAAACAATCCCTGTATTTTGGTCCTCCCTCTCCTGGAACCCAAAAGGGAATATCACATCTGTAAGGAAGATTTGTTGTCATTATTTGTGGGTTGGGCAAAAGGAAGGCAGATTTTTTACATGGGTAAAATGGGACAAAATATGTGTACCAAAGGAATGGGGGGGCTAGGGACTAAAGAACATCCACCTCTTTGTCAAGGCTCTGGCTGTTAAGGTGGGTTGGCGACTAATCTCTTCTAGCATCTTATGGATGTAGGTTGTTTATCACAAATGCATAAGCCATCAGTTAATAATAGAAGGGATTCAAGCCCCAGACCAAAGGAGATCAAATTTTTTAGTTATTTCGAAGGTGATTGATCACTCTTTTCAGGTCAATGAAAAGGGTCTAGTTTGGAATATGGCTAGGTAATGGGGAGCGGGTTTGAATTGGATCAAATTCTTGGCTTAGGAGTGGCCAAAATTACTAGTATTCCATAGGATTTGGTAGATTTTATCACTGAAAATGGATTTTAGACATTGGCTGAGGTCACGAATGACGAGAGTTCCTCAATCCGGGGGCAGGGTTATCATTATGCACTTCGCTTTAATATTCAAGGGGAATGGGATGATATTTGGTGCCATTTCATAGCCTGTATAAATGAGGCTCATGTCTGCATCAAGGACATGGAGGGTTCTTTGGTGTGGGCTCATGCAATCTCTAGTAACTACTCCTAAGAACCAGGGTATGTCTTTCTGATTGAAGATATAAAGCCCCCTCATCTCTCCTGGTGGTGGAAAAAGTTATGGAATATCAAATGCCATGTGAAAGCTCATCTCTTCCAATGGTGCATTTTGGAAAATCAGGTTCCCACGGGAGACGAGCTAGCATGACAAGGTATATTTTCTCCATATGGTTCTCATTATGCAAAAATGACGGGGAATCGGTAATCATATTTTTATTTTGTGTCCTTTTTCTTCTGTGGTTTGGACTTTGGCCTACGCATCTTTGGGTTTAAATTTTCAGTGGTTGGGAATGTCATATACATTAGCTTAGGAATCCTAGTGCAATTTTTTTTGCCCTAAAAAGATTCGTGCCCTTCTACTCCTGTTGTTATGGGGAATATGGTTGGAAATAAATGTTGATGCTTTTCTAGACAAGCATGTTGTTCCGAATATAGTCACAACCCAATCTCTCGCACTGTATGTTTTTATCTTAGATTTGAAGCAGTGTATGCTTTTATCTTAGATTTGAACTCATTCCTCGTAAATGATCCATTGTTGAAGAATTCATAGATTTTTTTGTCCCTGGGAAAACTTTGACAAAGCTTCTTCTTCTAAGGGATCTTGTGGGGGCAAGGTAGTCCGTCATTTATCTCACAACCACTCATTCAAGATGAAATTTGGTCTAGGTTCAAGAATAAATAATTATCCAAAATTATGAGTTTGAAACTTCTCATGTTATTTTCCATTGAAATAGGAATCTGTCACATTCAAATATTTGGGGATTCAAAGATAGTCATTATTTTATTCAACTTCATCTCTAGATGTCACATTTACACCCTGTGTCCTATTCTGAAAGAAATCAATAGTTTAAAGCTTTCTTTCAGTCAAATATTTGTTGTGCACAATTTTAGGGAAAGAAACGGTGAAGCTTATGCACTTTCTGAAACGGGTTCTACACAAGGTTTGGGTTCATGGAACATAGTGGAGCGCACCAGTGATTAGGAGAATGATTACTTCCATATGCATTTCATAGAGGGGCTTCAAGCCTAACACTAGTCTATGCATATTTCTCTTTATGACAACTTCAGTTATAGTTTATCGCACTGCTTACAATCAGTTTCTGGTTTGGTCCCCAATATAGTTTTTTATGCTATGTATATTTCATCATCGAATATATTTACGTGGATTGTTAGTTGGTATAGAAATATTTTGTGATAACATTTTTTTGTAAAATTATCATACATAAATTTTATGAAGGACCCATGTATTTTGACAATTTGTGGTACAACCATTGGTTTAGATGGTTTTTTTTTCAATCGCTCATTATGGCACAGTTATTATTGACTGGTTTTTTTAGTGCCATTAATGGCACATACAAAATGTAATTTTCACCATGAAGGAAAGTTATGGTTTTTTCCTCTGGAAAAAAACAAAAAACCAAAAAAACAAAACACAAAAAACAAAAAATAAATAAATTGTTTTTTTTGTTTTTATTAGAGTGGATATATTTTTATCAACTAAATATTTAATTTTAAAAAGACGCGTGTAACCTCTACGTTGAACATGGGCATACTTATAAATCGCCCTCATATTGGGTTGTAGAATGTGCCTCTCAACGCAATAACTAAATACACTTTGTAAACAAATAATTATTTATTCATAATTAAAGTAAAGGAATATTTATATCATAGGAAAAGCAAGTTCATGTGAATAGTTATCAATTGTAAATTAGGTGTTCACATCATTATAATAATTAGATCTATTTATTGCATAGAAAAACCCATTCTATAGCCCAATATGAAGGCGATATGTAAGTATGTCTGTATTCAATGTGGAGTTGACACGTGTCCTCCTATAATTCAAATTTTCATCCACAATGATATTAGGTTCAATTACAAATATTTTAAGTTTAGAAATAAACCTAAATCCAAGCTCGACTAACATCCTTTAACCATTTAGAAAGAATAATCGACATCGAATTCAAGCATTGATGGCCACCCTCCGAATTTGCAATTCTGGTTGTATTATCCATAACCTTAGATAAATAGGCAACGTGAAGCTACCTTCCACTATAGATCTCAAACGATGTACATTGTGATTATGCCATCACTTGGTGGGGTAGACCATTCCATGAGATTCTCTAGAGTGCCCACAAACATTCTCAAAACACTCCGATTAGAAAAATGGCAATGGTAAATCAGATTGAAAAATGGTTGAGTAATGACAATGGTACCACTGAAATGTTATTGAGTTTTATTATTGGAAAATTTTGTATTTAAATATTAAAATATAAATTTTATTGAAGGTGACAAGTCTATTACATTAAAAAATGGTATTATATAAATAAATTAAATAAAATAAATATTAAATGGAAAATTTTGTATTTAAATATTATATCAAATTTATCAATATATCAAAAATATTTAAAATTAGGAGGAAATTTTGCATTTAAATATTATATAGATTTTCAATTTTATCAATTTATTTACAAATAATAATAGGAAAATTTTAATTTAAATATTAAATTATGTCCTCAAATTTATCAAGTATAACTTTTTACTAGATTGGAGGTTTATGTGGTGTAGTTTTTCAGATGTAAAACTCGGAATATCCACAGTAGTCATTTTTAGTCTACATTTCGAGTCTAAACCAAGACTCATCATCAGGACAACCTGCTAAGAGAGAGAAGATCAAGGTTAATAAATAGTGGAGAGAAAGAAAAATGAAAAGGCCGACCAACTCTTAATATTTGTAAATTAATTAATGTTTTATTTCATATTTTATTTATATTTATTTCATTTTTAATGCAGTGATATTTAAAAATATTTATAATTATGGTTTATTTAAGTTATTTATATAAAATTAGAATTGTATGTTAATACTAAATTTTTTTGAGGATAATGATAATATATATTATAATGAGTGAATAATAAATTATAATTATTGATTATAAGGGTTTATTCACTATTATTTTATTAAAGTGATTTTTTAATAATAATATATATTTTATTTATATTTATTTCATTTTTAATGCAGTGATATTTTAAATTTTTCATAATTATGGTTTATTTAAGTTATTTATATAAAATTAGAATTGTATGTTAATACTAAAAAAAATTTAGGATCATGATAATATATATTATAATGGGCGAATAATAAATTATAATTATTGATTATAAGGGTCTATTCACTATTATTTTATTAAAGTAATTATATTAAAAAAAATTATCTTTATTAATGCTAAAAAAGGGGGAAGTTTGTTAATAATTAAATAGGCTGTATACTAAAACTAAGGGAAACTAATAGGGTATATTTTAATAAATATATTTAAGAGGGTAATAAATATTAATAGAATTAGAGGGGGGTTTATTTAATTAGTAGTATTAAAGGGGTTTAATTTTAATAGTATTAAAGGGGTTCATATAATATGCAGCGAGGCCTAACTACAGAGTTAAATAATAAGGGAAGTGAAGAAAAAGAGGGGGGGATAAGGTAGGTTAAGGAGAGTTTTTTATTATTAAAAGAGGATAAGAAAGCTAGCAGGTTAGTGGGGGAGAGGGTGACAGGAGATGATATAGGGGAGAAAGGAAAAAGGTGGATAGAAGGTAGAGGTATGGTGTGCAGGTCAGAGTATAAGAGATGGATACAACAGGAAAATACAGCATAGTGGAGGGTAAGCTTATTTGCAGGAAAGACTATGGATCCAATTCCTGCTAATCTCTAAGCCTCCATCTCTATTAAGTTTGTGGGGGTGTTTAATGATTTCAAGGGCTTCACGTACTTTACATTTAAAATGATGCTTCTCATTGGTAACGACCACTGCATCTTCAAGGCATATGTGGTGACGCATCTTATTGGAGTGTTTTGCCAACGTCAAGGTTTTAGTTATTCCTAATCTGATGTCTGCCCCATGTTCTTTAAACCTTATTTTGAAGGTCCTACCTGTTTCCCCAATATAGCAATCTCCACATGAACAATTAATTTTGTAAACCCCTTTTTTTTGGAGGTGGTCAGGGTCATCTTTGACAGATTTCATCCTTTGTTTGATGGTCATTAGAGGTTTGAAGGATGCTCTAATGTTTTTCTTAGCTAGAACTTTGGCCATCTTGTCCGTGACCCCTTGGATATAGGGGAGGTATGCTTTCAATGTTGTGGAATAGCCAGTTGAAATTTTATTATTTCTGGATCCTGCTTTTTGAATATCTTTGTTGATTGATGTCTCTATTACTGTATCTCAGGTTCATGAACGATCTTCTTAGATGTTCTATTTCTTCCTCAATATGAGTATCGTCTGATATTCTATTTTTACTCAAATTTTCTATTTAAAAAAATACATTTTCATAAATTTAATTTGTATCATCGTATTATGAATAATAAATTAAGATAAATTTAAACTGAGAATATTTGATTTATAAAATAACTATGAAATTGATTTCGTATTTAATTTTAGGATTACTTCAACACCTCTTGGACCTTCTATTATGCAAATCATATATATATATATATATATATATATATAGAAGGTCCAAAAGGTGTTGAATGAGGCCATGAGTTTTAGAATAAGTGTAATTCCATAGAAATCCCCAACACCTATAGGTTAGTAGAATAAGTGTATTCCATAGAAATCTTGACATAAAAATAATTTTAATAATAAATCTATAAACTAATTATTTATAAAAACCCTATTAATAAACATGCATGTATAGTTCCACTTAATTGGCTGAAAGGATTATGGGTAGGGATATTTGGTAAATTGATTTCCATCTAACTATCACCTAGATGACGTTGGCACCAAGGAGCTTGATGAGGCCCCCCAACTTAATTTCAACAGTATGTTCTCTCTCATGAACTTCAGCATGGACACCTACATGTTAGAATGATACTACACTCCATAAATAATCCTAACATGGAAATAATTTGCATAAAAAATCTCTGCACTAATTACCTATACCAATGCTATCAATAAACATGTGTGGTTTTCTTTCTCAAAACTTGTTTTTAATTCTTTATAACTTAAATCTATTATAATTGTTTGGAAAATCTATTATAACTTAAATCTATTATTATTATTATTATTATTATTATATATATATATATATATATATACATATATACATATATGCATTCTTGAAGAAAATAAATTGTTTCAAACATTTTCAAAGAAATAAATTATTTCAATACTAATTTTGAGGTAGTAAATTATTTAAAATACCATTCAAGCTGTCCCTATTAAGAATTAATTAGCTATCAAAAGTTGAGATACCTTGAATTAAATAAAATAGATATACCATTCAAGCTATATCGCTATTAAGAATTAATTAGCTATTAAAAGTTGAGATACCTCTAATTAAATAAAATAGATGTGCAGAATCAATCCACTTGTAGACTGCAAATTAATTATTGACAAAATTGTCTCCCTTCTTATTAATTATTGAACAATATATTCAAAATATTTATTAGAGGAAAAATATATATTTATAAGCACTCAAAACAAATAGTCTCTCAAAAAATTTCAACAAAATGCTATTCAAGATCCATTTTTAAGAATATATACAAAATGGAGATGTGATAATTGTTTGCAAGAACACATAATTTAGAGAATATGTAAACGTGACCACTCATTAAAAAAAACATAAATATATTATTTCTTCAAAATCATTTTTAAGTTAAAAAATTGTGTCAAACATTTGCAAAGAAACAAATTATTTGAGGAGTAACATTGAGGCGGTAAATTATTAAAAATACTCTTCAAGATATATTTAACAACACCTAGAGGGGCACTATTACTAATTAATTAGTTGTCAAAAGTTGAGATACAATAGATGTCCATAATCAATCTCCCCTTCTTCATCAACAACTAATTACTAACATATATATATATATATATATATATATATATATATATATATATATATATATATAACACAATTGCATCATATTCCTCATAAGAGGAGGCAGGAACCGTTCTTATCTTGCCACATAACGAGGTATACTAGCATTTGCACCAGAGGTGCAAAGCTTAAGTGGATACATCTTTCATGATATATATCTATATATATATATATATATATATATTGTAGACACCTTTATTTGTTAATGTAATCAAATATTATCGTTGTCTTCTATTTTTCCCTAATTTATCACGAATGAGGACCAAAACTCTACTGCAATTCTCTTGCACTCCAGCCAAATTTTTGTTCTCTTTCTTTTTATTTTCTTAACAAATTTGTTTCATCCTTCAATGCTTTCTGATTTTTCAATTCAGCGTCACGTGCACAAACAATATTTTTTACTGCAAATAGATAGATGGCTTTTGCTGCTTTGGCCCTGGGTTGACATAGGGCTAGAGGGAAAGGGTCCAAGGTTTGCACATTTAGATGTGTCATGTTGTGTATCATGCAACCCATGAGTTTGAACGATATTTTATACTTAGCGGAAATGCTTTATACCTGTGAGACAAGTTCTCTTTCTTTATCCCATTAGGGTTAAAAGAGAAGCACAAGGGAGCATTTCTGCTAGCGACACCGGAAAGTCGAGGAGGGAAAACAGGTCATGTGAAATATATGTTGTAAGGTAGATGATTTTTATTTTAGTTAACACATAATTATTTCACATGTCCCGACGAAAAGAGTGTGGAAGAGAGTACATAGGAACCCCAAACAAAATTGTTGGAACTGATATTGAGCCAACTGACAGTCTACAAAATAACCAACATACAAAACCCAATTCCCCGAAATTTTCACATCTAAAGATACAAAGTTATTTATATTGGGGAAACCAATTGGTTCGGGGCAAAAGATAATAAATGGACGAATGACATTCGACAATTAATGAAGCTTCACCTTTTCCTTTTTGATAGTGAAAAAAGGCTTCCTTGACATCTAGATAGCCCAAATATAAAGTCTCTCCAAGCTGACAATATAAGGGGCTGAAAATTCAGTCATTTTGGCTATCTGAAAAGAGGTGGAAGCATGGCATGAGCATCCAAATCTAAAGCTTCGGGGTCCCTACACAAGGTTTGTCCTTTCTCAATTGAGCTTGGAACAAACCAGAGTTTGTGTACCTTAGATGACTCTAATTGGACAAAGAAACCATCCCCTTGCCCATGTTTCCACTTTCTGATTCCTCGCCCCTTCCAAACCTGAGGAAATGATATCACTTTTTTCGGCACAACCACGCAAGTTGCTTTGGATGATGTATCAACTGCATGTTGTCTAAGAAATGACTTGCAGCTTGTTAAAGTGTCTGGTGACTCAAATGCCTTTTCCACATTTACAATCATGGCAGAATCATTTGAGTGATCCTTTGCTTTGTTAAAGAGATAAGTAACACTAGCATCCACGTGCCCTTTTGCATGCAATTGTTTTACTTCTGCCTCTATTATATCAGTAATGAAAGCAAAAATATCTTCTCCACTTGCTTAGAGAGCAGAGTCTGATAACATTTTGATCCGCCTTCTGATTTACCCAGGATATCATTTGAAGTATATTAGAAATTTCTCTATATTTTGTAGTAGGAGGCTTCCTTCAAATACTCGGTGGTGGTGTTGTGATGCAGAGTTATGGAATTCCTCTTTTAATCCATGCTTTCCTTTGGATTTTCCCCTGTTTTCTTGTTTGTTTGAAGAATGTGGTAATATGTATTATTATGGTGATCAATAGATTGACCCAGTGGATATATTTGAATATCTCACTGATAGTGAAAGCTTGAGAATGCCTTTTATGACAGCTACAAATGGTACCCTCTAGCCAGAGTACATCGTTTGTCCACAACTAACTAATAGTGATTGAAAATAAGCATGGGAACAACTCTAGGGCGAGGTGCAAAGGAACACCGATAAGAGGAGTAGGGGAGTGTGGAAGGCAACAATCAAGACAAATATCACGCAATGAAATACAATCAAAATTTGAGTTTTTATATATCTTCTAAAATTGTAAGAGGAGGTTAAATGTAAGAAGAAAGTTACACTAACATAAATGTCCTATAATAATGGCAATCCTTGCAAGCACAAGGTACATAGAAGAGAAGTTCAATTTGCTAGGGATTTTTTAAAATGGCATGAAATAAATTCTTGGAAGGAGGGGAAGAGGAAATTAATGAGGGGGGAGGGTCCATGGTTACAAATTAAAGATTAAGCATTTGAATGAGAGGCTTCCAAGAATGACTTAATTTGTACCCATATTTATGATTAAATATATCTAGATTTTGAGGGCTTAATGGATGATCTGGGTGGAATGGAAGGGAGCACGGGGCAAGGGTTTTAGCTTGGGAAAAGAATATGAGGTGGTTGGATTTATAACCATGTTCAACAAAGGCTTATTTTTAAAATGATACGTATTGGTTGTGTTTTCACCAATGCACATAGTCGCATTTCAATCTAAATGATATGGAAAAGTGGCGCTCTTCACGAAGTTGGTCATCCACCATCTCTTCTTTTTCTGTAGAAAATATTAGCGTAGACAAGAAATATGCAAGGACATTTTCTTTCCTTGGCTTATAAAAAATGGTTGGATCAATTTTTGTAACAACCAATCTAAGTATTTGAGCATTGAGATCGTGATTATTCATCAAGTACTTATTGGTTTCATAATCAATGTGCACAAAAACCTGATATCCAGTAATGTAAATTATTCAAAGAATGCACAATAGAAAATTGTTCTTTTTCAGTGACTATGTAATGGAGTTTATCAATGGACAAGTTTTTACTATTAAAATAGATGGCTTAAGGAAACTTACCTTCAAGCTACCCCAATACTGCCCCCCACTGCTTTGCTTGGTGCATCTGTGTGAATGTGGAAGGGCATTGTCTAATTTTAGCCCCTAAGGACTCATGAAGTTGTCAATTTGTCTTTAAACTCTTGAAATTCCTTTTGATGTTGGTCTCTCCAATACAAATATGAGTCTTTTGTTAGTAAACAAAACAAAGGTGATTTTTTTTTACTAAAATCCTTAATAAATATCCTATATTACCCAACAAGTCCTAATTATGAGGTCAATTTGTGGAATTTGATTTGATTATAATGTCGGATGCCTACAATTTATGCACATGCATAGATTCCATAATAAAAGGTGTTTAATTTTATTAATTTTGATATATATATATTATTGGTATATATAAAACCCATTATTATCAAAATGCCTCGAAGTGAAAATAGGATTCCAAAGGTAGAACCTTTATCTCTTGGTGAGAATTGATGAATTTACGGATAATGTTTATATTGATGTTTTTAAATATTTGGTATGCATAAATTTATTTGGTCAAAATAATATATGATACAAGTCCTTACAAGTGGTATCAAACCTTATTTTGTCAAGATATTGTTATATGTTGAAACGTTTGAAAGTTTTTATTATATAATGTTTATACCATAATTATATCATGCTCCATAGAATGTTTATATATTTTAAGATTAAATCAATAAAAATGGGAGATGGGTGACATTATAAAGGGAATTATAATTTGGAATCCCTTTTAATTTGGAAGGTCGACGTTTAGATATGCATAGAATTGTTTGGGTATAGTGGTTCCACATATGCACTGCATATGTTTTACAAGGTTACAAGTATACCATTTTTTTCACTCGCAAAACGCATATGAGAACCTGATATTATGACTACGTCCATTATCGAAATGTTATAGTGTAATATAATGTTTGGTGTGTGATGACAACTGCTTAGTAAGCGTCATCATTAGACCATAAATATGCAGCTTATAACTGATATCGAACTGTTTAATGGCAAAGGCTGACACGCACTGGTAATCTTAGAAACAGTAGAATCATCCTTGCTGGAAACTTTGATATACATTTGGCTCCCCTCACCGGGAAATTTGAATCCATTGAACTGTAAATACTTACGATAGTAGAATCCAACGCCACCCATTCGGTATTCAAAGCCTTCACAACGACTGTCATTCATGCACACATGTTTACACTCTTCCAACGGAAGGTTAGGATGGACCGTACATTCCACAAAAGCCATGAACGGTGCATTCCATAGAAGCCATGAAGCCATGAATCCAGAAAATGCTCCATGTACCTGTCTCTTCCACCAAACTGTATAGTCTCAGGTTTCGATCAAAGTCCAGAGTTAATATTCTCTTCTGGCCTTCTCTATAATCCGATGTCGTAATGTTAAACTCGTCATTTGATCTGAAACCATCGAAGACATTCAACATCACTTGGACATATACTGTGTTATTGCTGCGAGAAAGCATGTATTTTTCAGTCCATCCTCATCCATCGTAAATGAGTCGAAGAACGGTGTTGCTATCAAAGTAGAGACGATAGTAGTCAAAAATTGTGCCGAGGTCAATCCAGGACGATGGAATATGTCAGCGAGGACGATGGGTTCATAAATGTCAGGGCGGTCATCTATTGAAACTCAAAGAAAATTCTGTAGAACTGGTTAGGACGTGTCAAAATATAAGTGGTTTGAAGGGCGAAAATAAAACTCACTGATTGGATGAGGCAAACACTCAACTTCATAAAGAAAACGCCTCCAGCGTAATTATTTTTGTTTATTCAGGTTTTTTTCCTCCAAAGAGGAGACCAGGAAATGCTTTTGCATTTTGTTGATTCCACACTAGGCCTTCCCTTGACAAAGGGAAGACTTTGAACTTGCACACCTTATACATGGTTGGGACTATGCGAAAAGGTTGATATTTTTTTGCCGCAAAATGGGAAGAGAATGGATCTTTCCCAAAAAATGCTTAAATGTATGTACACAATTAACTTTTTATAAATATAAAGAGTTCGATCTTTTCTTTGGAAAAAACACAATTGCAACATCCACAAACATTAACATCCAAATCCAAACACACAAATCACTCAAAGCATCCAAATGAAAACCTACAAACTGTTCAAGGAATCCAACACAGACTAAACCAAAAAGAGAATGATATGGCTAGGTTAGGAAAATAAAACATAAACATAATGTAAAGCAAACACATAGTAGGAAAATAAAACATGATGTATGGCCATGTTAGGAAAATAAAACATAAACATAATGTAAAGCAAGGACATAGTAGGAAAATAAAACATGATGTAAATCGAGGACAAAGCTTTTTAACAACTGCAAAATATAGAAAAGCAAAACATGATTTAAGCCAGAAGCTCACCACAAAGCTTTTTAACAATGGCCTAGTGTAAAAAAAATCCCTACAAGATTTGTGTATAAAGGACACATTCAAAGCCATAGGTCTCCAAGTACAAAGAAGATTGTATTGATACATCATTGCTTTAAATCCTGTAGCAAATAAATAATAATAAACATGTAATTTCAAAGTATAAATTTTATCTCAGACATATACATAATAATGATAATTTTAAAAAGTGACAGTGTTGTCTTGAACTGGAACCAACTTAGATCCATCTAATTTTGGATCTATCATGCACCGAGAGGGATCAAATCCCCCTGGGTGCAAATTTTCCTAAAGTTATACTCTTCAAAAAGAAGGTTTGCACCTTGAGGGATTTGATCCTCTCAGCACATGATAGATATGGAGTTAGATAGATCTTAATATTTCATACATATTAGCTACTAATATTGTGAAAATAAAAATAAGTAATATATACACATACATTAATGTATATAATGTTATCAAAAAAAAATTGCAAGATCATTAGCTTTAACAAAAACAAAAATTGAAAAAATGTTTCAGTTAGTTATAATTTTTTTGGGTGGCATGAGTCAGATGGGTTATTCTCAACCCCAATGGAAAAATTGAAATTGAGTACAGTTGGGGGTCACGAAATTATGCAAATAATGCAACAAAGGAATCTGGATTACTGCAAGGGCTCCTTCTATCCAAAGAATAAAACATTAAAGATTTGGTGGTGTTGGAGGATTTGTAGCTTGTTATCCATCACCTTGTTTATGGATTTTTTCCTAGGGATTTCAAGTTGAGAAGCATTATTAATTGAATAAAGAATTTGAAACTAGCCTTCTCTATTATTATCTTCTTTCATATGTTGAGAATGAACAATTTTGTTGTAAAGGTGTAAAATTGGACAGAGGAGTCCTAATGAGAAATGGTATTTGTACTCTCACAACTATTCCTTAACAATGCGTATGCTATGCAAGGTAAAACTTATTTGCATCTATATGTCTTAGAATCTACACCTCCAAAGACCCTATATCATTTAGGATAGTAAGATGGCTAATAGATATTGAGAATAAAAAATGTTGTGAGGTTACAGGTATAATTGTCCTCAAAGGATTTTCATTGCACTCACCTAATGTGCGGGCCACGATCCAGGATCAGATTTTGAAGGAATACAATATTCTCATCACTGTTAAAAAAAAGTTATAACATTTTTCTCGCTTTTTTCTATTTTAGTATTATGTCTTTTAATTTTGACTTTTTTATTTTTTTGACTTTTAGATAAAAGCCATTGCATCAAAGTTCATCATGTTCATTGTAGGGATTGAATTTTAGTGGGAATGATCCCAATCATTCTTTTCAAACACCTAATATGTGTGTGTGTGTGTGTGTGCACTTCTGCTTGGCTAAGAGCTTGTCTTCCTTGGAGGTGAAGAATCATGTTAACGCCCTGAGGCCCAGAGACATTTCGCAAGAGTAAAATCCTACAATTTATTCACCACCACCACCAAGTAATTTCAAGTCAACTTGCATTCGTAGATAGCACTTAGTGATAGTAGTCTTCTTTGCTTATTTGATAACTCAGTTATGATAGATTTTCACAATAAATATATAGTTAGTTAATAGTAAGTAATACTTACTTACTACTAACTATAAATAAATATTACATTAATTATATAATACACTTATTTAATTATAAATTAATTATTTAATAATACTAAAAATAATATTATAATTAATTTATCTTAATCTTTTATATCTTAATATTAAATAACTAATATTACATATTAAAAATATGTATTATATTTAATATATAGTTGATTCATTATAAATATATATTTTTAATTCATATTAATTAGATTTAACTGTATTAAATGTTTTTGCACATACCAAACATTTTATGTGTTTTGGACTTTCAAAAATATTTAATCAACACAAATTTAATAAAAAATAGAGTATTTATGGCTTTAAAAATAGCTACCCCGAATTTATAGAGTCATAACATTATAAAAGCTATAAAACTATAAAAAAAACTTACGTCACAAACACTTTACTTCTATCCACTCACCAATAGTAAAGTAAATAAATGAAATTCAATAACTTAAAAAATAATAATAATAATAATACATATTATTTATGTAAAATAATATAATAATTTTTTTGTATTATTTATGTAAAATAATATAATAAATGTAAAAATTTATAGGCAAAAGATTAATTAATACAAAGTCAATAATATATTTATTATTGTATATAAGATTAATAATTTTTGTAGATAAGTTTTGACAATTATAATTATGTTGTTGTTGATAGTTTTATTTGGAATATTTTGAGGTGTCTTATGTTTTCTTCACTCATATCTAAAGACATAAAGTTATATTATTGAGACAAAGAGTGTTAGATCAAGAATAAATAGATGAGTGCTACGTACTAGCTAGTACATGTAGCTTATTTTAAATAGCTAATTGGAGTTTGGACTCCTGATAGGAGCTTTCATAATAAAAATAGAAATGAAAGTGAAAATGTTGTGCAAAAATGGTGATTTTTGTGTGCTCACCCTACCTCAATGGGTGTAATGAAGTTTTATATCTTTGATAATGTTTGGTTCAAATTGATATGGATAAACTTAGTTTCAATTGAATGAGATATCAATTCTAAGAAACATGTTTTGCACAACCATTTGTCTCCTACAAAGTTCATGGGTATTATACATGATTGATAAAGAGTTGAATGCAATTGTGTTTGTGGTAGTGAAGGCAGTGGAATATGGAACATAACATTTATTGTTATCACTCAAATGATGCCATGTTTTAAACATGATTGCTTTCTTTTGCAAAGAAAAATGGAATTGGGAGGATTTATTATTAAATTAATTTTTAGATTGAAATGTAAATACAAGTTAATTAATATTTATGAATAATACACAATAACAATTGTTTACTATGAATTTAACAACTAAATTATAACTAACACAATTAGTAACTATACATTCACATCAAAACACTTAGTTTCTAATCAAAATATTTAGTTCCTAAAATATTTCATATCATCAAAATTAATATATATATATATATATCCCTTTTCAAATATTTTCCAAATATTATGAGTTTGTCTATGATTTATGATTTAGTATTAAATTGATTGAATTTGACACATTCACTTTGAATAAAACTAGGAATAAAGTTGTAGTAGATTAAACTACTTTAACAAAATTACACATTAGCTTTTTGCATGGTGATTGAGACCAATCTTTTGTTTGGTTCGAGGAAATAAGTTAAAACAACTTTAATAAACCAACTGAAACATGTGAGAAATTGAAGACTAACCTCCCAATAAATGCCAACAGCTTTAACAAACCAATTGAAACATATGAGAAATTGAAGAGTGACCTCCCAATAAATGTTGAGCAATCTCTCGTTTTGCAATGACTTGAAGCGAAATCTAGAACTTCAAAGTGGGATCCTGGTAATACCCTAGTCGTTGCACACTAGTAGAACTATTTTAGATCTCATATCGCAACCTCTGTTTCTTAGAATTTGAATCCCCTAAAATGAAATGAAGAGCTCCAGTCAATTCCATTCTATTTACCCCTCGGATTTTCAAATCCTTTAACTTGCCAAAACAAATACATGGAGACATTAATCACAAAGACACGAAAGGAGAATTTAAAAAAAACACTCTTTGAATTCTTGAATTCAAGAAGATTAATTTCTTGAATTCTTGAATTCAATTTCTTGTAATAAGATCAATTTCTCGAATTCTTGATATACCTTGCACTAGGGAATGACTCTCTCTTCCACAATTGTTTGACATAATATTTTGGACTATACCGATGTTCATAGAAGAAGAGCTCCCACTCCAAAGAAAATCATAAAAAAAGATATTTAAGGTAAACTCCATCCTCGCATGGAGGAATTCCCCCACCTGCTTATACTAGGCATCATGAGTATTGTCATACCATGTACTAAATTTGAAGTGAGAGTCAATTACCTTCTCAGTGCAAATACAAAGAAGATGTCATGAGTTGCAAAATTCGCAAATGAAAATGCTTGTTCCAACAATGAAACAAATTTAATGTAACAAAACTGGAATAGGAGGAAATAATGCAGAGAAAAAGAGAGCATGTCAACAATCATTTTGGTTCTTATATGGAAAAAGCAATTCAAAATAGGAATTTATGTCTTCCACTCGCGCCGAGACGAACTTCCACTAGCATGGCAATTGGAATTCAGTAGTGGAGGCTACTAAAGATGAGAGAATAAGACCTCAACCAATGAGGTTACAAATACATAAATTTAAATAATAATAATAAATAACAAAATTGAATAAATAAAAACAAATAAAAATAAAAAAGTTAAATAAAAAAGAAATAAAAAAATTACTAACTAGTAGAAAAATGGAAGTTACTAACAACATTCATAATAAAGCCTCAATCAATCACCTTACAAATAAATAAATTTAAATAATAATAATAAATTCTCAATATTAAACCATGGATAAAAGACAGATTTTAGTCAAAGACAAATTAATACGTTGTCAAAGGCAAAAATGAATGAGTAATACCATGCCATTAAGGGATGTAAAGAAAATTTGTGAATGATAATGAAAATTAAAACTAAAAACGATCTATTAATAATTATTGATTATAGAGGAGGGAGTCAAATTAATATAAATGAGATCAAGTATAAAAATAAAATCACTAAAATTAACATAGAATTAAATTATCAAATAATTAGATTGGGAAGAATAAATTAAAATTAAAACATTGATGAAATTAACCAAAAATAACAAATGGCATTACGGAGATGTAAAGGAATAAAACCAATAAAATTAACATAGAATTAAATTTTATCCAAAATCTCCGGAAAATCACATTATCATTTAAGGAGTTGCATTTCGAACCATTTAATGTAGTTCGTCATGAGGAATATGATGATTGAGTTGATCCAATAATTTAATATATATAGTGTAGATATGCAACTGTCATTGACAAAAACACAACTAGAAATTAATGAAAATGAACGTTAAGAAATAAAATACTATTAAACCTAGTTAATATTATTAAAACAAGAATTTAACCCCGGATGTGGGTGAATAGACGGGCCTTGCTGGAAGGCCACATGGCCTCTCTATTTTCATGCAGTTGGCCTCACCATGAGTCGGCACTTGCTTCAGGCGTGAGAGCCTTAAATAAGCTCGATTGGTTGACAGCCTCATTCATTTCTGGCCATTCACTCTAGTGTATTGAGCATTCAATTCTGCCTCGCCTGCATCGCTGCGTTCACTGGCCTTTTATGGGCAATGGCGTCATCTCCCCCCCGCATTCTTCTCGCGCCTCCATCTAGTTCTCTCTCAAGCTTGCTCTACAAGCTCATGTTCTCTACTCTGCTTGTCCCCGTTGTGCTTCCGCCCCTCACGACGTCGTCCATCAACCCTTTTCTCATATGTTTCACGTTGTTGCGCATTCGTCCACTGCACATCAATCTCCCTCCGCTCCTTCTGTCCCTCCCCTTCATCCCCAGCACTCCATAAAAATCATGCCTCGCCGCCATCGTATGCGCTACCGCAGGGGAGGTGGTAGAGGTGCTCCCCCTCGCCCTCCGATTCCGCTCATGGTGGAGCGCACTGTGGCATTTTCAATGGCCTTGGACGCGTCGGAGGTTTCAGACCCTCAACTCCTTTCATCCCATCTCTCAGTTTGAATTCTAGAGATTCAACAAGACAACTTCGGCTCTGGTTCCAGGAAGAAGCGGTGAAAATCCACTCTCTCTCTCTCTCTCTCTCTCATCCTCCCCAATACCTAGGAAAATGGTGGCCCTACCTATCAAAAGGATAGAGCAAACCTCTAACAGTGGGGGCAGTAACTCTGCTGAAGCTGCCAGGCAACCCAACAATGCGGAAGACATAGGTGCTCGCTCCACCTCCACATCGGAGCTGACTCCTCAACTCTCCAAGAAGGAGGAAGCCCTCTCTGACTATGGGTGCTACATTGTGGAAGAACCTCCTTGTATGCAGCACCAGGACGCTCAACACCAGGATGCAAAGGACCAACATTAGTAGCGCCATTGCTCCTTTTTCTCCGGTATTTTCAGGCATTGCTATAGTTTCTTTACTTACTTTTCTTATGCACAGTAAACTTAGTTTTATGATATTATGTTAATAGTTGGTTTCCCCATTAGGAGCAGCTCCTCCTATGTTTTATGGAACTCTCTATGGGTTGGTTTCCCCCCTGGGGCAACCCCATTTTTTATTTTTTGAAGTATTTCTATGAACTAGTTTCCTCCCAAAAGACAACATGACTATACTATTTTGGTACCATGTAATAGAAATTAGTCTTATTCAGAAGAAGAAGAAGAAAAAAACAAGAATTTAAAATAATTAAATCAAATGAAAAATTAATAAAATAATAATAAAAATAACACAAACAAAGTCAAACATATGGAAATTTAAACTAACCAAAAGACAAAAATTAGTTTACCATTATTAATCAAAACTTAAAAATAACAAAATAAAAACAAGAAATAAAATAAAAACCCAAACCAACCAATGAAAACCAAAGAAACCCCAATAAAATAAATACTCTCAAATAGAATTAAATCATCAAATAATTAGAATAGGAAGAATAAATTAAAATTAAAAGATGGATCAAATTAGCCAAAAATAAAAAATGGCATTAAAAAATGTAAAAGAAAAAGAAATGTGAACTATAATAAATATTAAAACAATTATGTGTGTAATAATTTTCGGTGAAAATCACATAATGTACATTTCTGTCGACGCGTTTCGAAACGCATCGACAGAAATGTACATTATGTGATTTTCACCGAAAATTATTACACACATTCTATGGATCACAGAAGCCAAATTCCTAACATTAAAACAATTAATTAATAATTATTAAGCCCAAGGTTTTTTATTTACTATGGGGTTCTATGTTGTAACATTGTACGACGAATCTGTACAGTACTCCTTATGAGGTCATGTGAGCGCATTGCTATCAGTCGTTCAAAGTTTTCCTTTTTCAAAATCTCGGTATTGGTTAATCATCTTCATATTTATTTGAGCTTTTACTAGATTTATTTGATATTTTTCATCAATCAAATTTTTATTTTTATTTAAAATTTTTGAAATTTTTAAATAAATACTATCATAATGTAAATTATCTTAACCTAAATTATATATATATATATATATATATATATATATATATATAATTTTTTAATACAATTTTATTTATATATAAATTTAATATGTTTTTATTTTTCATATGATATATTATTATTATAAAAAAAATTGGATAAAAAATATTTGTATTATCTCTACTCAGTTTTAAATCTCGCAAATAACATGTTCAATCGGTAAAATGAATTTATTGAGTGGCTTTTAAGAAGATTCACTCGTTTAATTTTTCAAATCAGAGTTTGAATGGTTAAACCTATATTAAAAGTGTTTGGAAACTCAGCTCACTTATATATAATTATGTCAAAGGCATTTTTAATATGGGGTTCTATGTTGTGACAGTGTATAGATTCATCAGCATGTACGATGAAGATCTCCTCCACGTGGTGTCCATGGGTAACTTCTTATGTCCATTGCTCGTCTTGTCAATGAACTAAACTTATGGCTACTTCCCCTCTGATTAGCCTTCTACACTTATTGGAAGCGATCTCGATTCTCAGATATATGTTTGCTCCCGTCGGGGTTAGATCAGGCCAATAATCGGTGCTCGTTTAAGTTTAGAATCGATTTTGATTGACGAATCTTCATTGGATACCGATCCAAGTTTGTGGCTATATTTGGGAGATTAAAGGGAAGAGAAGAAATGTAGAAAGCAATAAATTACCCTAAAGCGCAAGTCAGTCTAAGGAGGTCTCCCATATAATTAACTCAGTTGTCCTTTGTTGTTGGCGTTTCTTTACACTCTAATGTGCAAATGCTAGTTAATATTAAATTGAAAAGTCAAATTAAAATAAATAAAAATAATTTTATGAAGAAAATTGCTAAAATTACTCATAAATTAAATTAAATTTTATAAATTAAAAACTTTATTAGAAATGACTATAATTATTTAATTTTGATCAAATTGACTAAATAATAAAAAATTTAGTTAGAATAACATTAATAATAGTAAATTACTAATATTGAATTAACCTAAAAAAAATATTCCTCAAAAGTAAATGGTAATGTGATAGATTTAAGTTAAATTGATAAACTTATAATAAAGATAAGGGTTAATTAAAATATTATATAATTAAATTATAATTAATAAATTAAATTATTAGAAAATGAAAATAGTTGAAATAAGATTAAAAAGGTGAAATATGGAAATAAAGTTAAGGAAACCAAAGAATAAAATCTAATTAAAGAGAAATAAAGATACTTGTAGAATAAAATGAGATTTTTGGGTGATAAACAAAGATACTTGAGGAATAAAATGAGATTTTTGGGTGAGAAATAATCAGAGATTTTAATTGGATAAAGGAGGAATTAAGGAAGTTAAAGGGTTAAAATTGGAATTTTAATATATTAGAAAATAGATAAATTTGATTAGGAAAAATTAAAAGAGAAAAAAGAAGAAAAAAATATTAAATTGAATATAAGAGTATTAAGAGGATAGAAGCGGGAGAGTGAAAGGAATCAAAGGAGGGTGGGGTTCACTGACATTAGGGTTATGAGAATTAGACTTAGAAGACAAAAAATGGATAATAGACTTCCAAAATTGATTAAAGTTATTAGGGTGCTTTTCAATTTCTAAAGCTGAATTTACTGACATTAAGGTTATGAGAATTAGACTTAGAAGACAAAAAAAGGATAAAGGACTTCCAAATTTGATTAAAGTTGTTAGGAGGCTTTTTCAATTTCTAAAGCCTCCCTAAACACATGCTCCAATAGAAAAGCTAAAATTTTGATATTGTAATAAAACCTAATAATAAAAACTATAATTTTATTAATAGATCATTTTTTTTTTATTAAAATTTTAATATTCATACCTATATCATTTTTATTATTACTACTTTTATATTATAATATAATATTTTAATTTTATTATTTTTTAATTATTGTTTATCTTATTACTTGGATTTTCTTTTTTATTATTATTAACTATTGTTTTCTTTTTCTTTTAGGTTTTTTTTCCTCGTTACCATAATACGTTATTTTTTAATTTATTTCTTTTTAAGTTTCTTTTCTTTGTTCTTCTTTTTAATTGACTTTTTTTTTTTTCTACTTCTATTATTCAATGATCTAATTCTCCTTTGCTCTACTTGATTTTTGGTCATGAGGATGAATCCAAATAAAGATTCAAAATATTGAACATCATTGAAGATGAACACTATGGAACTTATTCTAGGAAACTTGCAATCCAACAATCTAGAAGTTATTTGATGCATGCAATGGCACTTGTTATGGATCTCAATCAATATCAAGTGTAGACCTTCACGAGCACTATGATACCACATTCAGTATATACATTATACACACATTGATTCGATAATTTAAAGGAACTTCTCACTCAAATACACCAAAGATCATTAAACCCATGTATTGCACGGTTAAAACCATCAATGAGGGAAATAATCCATGACCCTAGCAAACTCAATCCCTTGAGGCAATACATTAATGCAAAAAGAAAATAGTTTACATTTGAATCATGCATAATCGACCATCAACAAATGACCCTTCATGGTTTTTAAATAGATATCGTGGACCAATTGGGTGTTAAACCATGGATCAAGTGTCGCTACTAACAAGGAGAAGATGATTCATCGTGTCACTTTATGCCTAGAATGTAATCACGACCATTAAATTCAATAATTACAAAAACACACTAAAGACACATTAGATCAAGTTGACCTTAACTAACTCTTAAGTGTCTAAATATCCTAAATTGAGAATACAAGTCTCTTCATAGTCTCCTTGGTGAGAATACAAGTCTTTTCATAATCTCCTTGGTCATAACATTAATGACAAACCCTGGATTAATTGATGTATTTGAGATAAATGTATCGTTGATGTGAAAAACAACCATAAAACTACTAGGATCAATATACTTAGTTATGAATTTTTGACCAAGCATTAAATCAACTAATTAACCAATCATATGGATAATCTATGCATCCTTCTTTTTCCTACGAGATTTCTTAAAACATAGTTCACATATAGTTTTCTCATAAATAAGGACATCTTTAATTACTTGGAAAAGAAAAAAATTAATATAAACATAAGAAGAATTTTTAATATAAACATATCTTAACTCTTCACAAAAATAAAAATTCAAGTGGAATAAGTGTTTTTCCCATATTTATTATTTTTAGATAAAGAAGGGTTTGTTCATGTCTATATGCCTATGTTTGATTTAAATTTTTAGGAAATGAAATTTATGTAGGAACACTAGCTTATATAGGAGGCTTAAATTCCTTTTCGTTTTCATTGATATTAATTAGGAAGTTTTGTTATTTAATGTTCTCCTTGATCACAATTATATTTCCTAGCAAATTACAAGGGACGTGAAATAAGTGGAATATCTAATTAACTCTACATTATCTAATTAACTTGACATTGTAACTTGGTTGAGCTAATTTATTCATATTATGTGTGAATTGAGAAAGAAGTTAATGAGGTATTTGTAAAGGGTTGTTTAGAGATAAGTGTAATCATTTCTCGTGTGGCAACCACGATTAATATTATGGGAGTTGTTGGGTGTATTGTTGAACATTCTCAAAGGAAGGGCCTTGCCAATCTTGTTACTAATGGTGGCTCTAGTTCTACTTAAATTCCTATTGTTATCAAGGCATGGGGGTGTACGAATTTTGAGGCGAATATTGGAAATTGGATTGATTGTTTCAAAATGAGTTATAAATTTGAGACAGACATACCTATTGGTCTAGATTGCCAAGGTTGTTTTTAAGTGATGCAACCATTTTTTTTATCTCTCTTGATTGGTCCCACGGTACAAAGCTATCAATCTTGGTAATGAATGACAAGTATAGGTTGCATGGTTCCATTCACATATTCCATACTTGACAACCTTATCTAGTGGGAAATCTCTAGAAAGATGTTTCTTCCTACAACTGGAACAAAATATTGCTAATATCAAGTTGGCCTCTTTACCTTCTTCATTAGTGGCAATGTCTCCAACTAAGAAATTAGAGTGATGAGAATATGTCTTTAATTATTCTAATAGATTTCCAAATTTTTCATGGGTAATTCCTATTATAGATAGTTTTTTAGTTTGAGTAGCAACATCCCTAGTTTCCATGTTTTGCATCACCCCTAGTATCTTTTGCATAACTCACAAATCTCTTCATATATGATCTAAGAAACATCACTAGCTCCTATCAAATTCATTACATCAATGAAGTCATCCCATATCCCAAGAGAATGGTTCTCAGAGTTTCATGACCTAGCTTATTTTGTTAAGTTGATATTTGTAAGTTAAACTACATAATCTTCCATATTTCCATCCTCCGTGTGGGCCATTTCCAAGATTTCTTCTCTTATATCTCATGTTTTGAAATAATCATGATATTTCTTAGGAATTTCTATTGCATCTCATCCCATGTTGAAATGGTGTTCCCTCCAAGCCTTGTAAACCAATAGAGTGTTACGTTTTTTAATGTGGATAGGAAAAAAAAAATTAGGTCATATGAGCAGTAGTCATAACTTTTTCAAAGAACATCAAACTCAAAAAGGAATGTATCTAGAGGCTTCACAGGAAAGACCATTAAAGTTATGCAGAATTAGGGGGTGCGAGATATTTTTCATCTACCCCAATCACATAGGCTCTTACATTGGGAAGTTGAGAGTAACAATATCTTAATGGTTTGAACCTTCTCCTTCTCCTTCTCCTTCTACCATACCTTCAATGTAAGGAGGATTTATAGCATTTAGCCTACATTTTGCTATTGGTTTCTTGGAGGAGATATGTCCCTCAAATTATTTAGGTTCTTGGATGGGATTCCTTTGAGATTATTACTTTTCATGTACACTAACTAACTCATATGTATTCATAGATTATATGGCATGAGGAATGAGTTTTGCATCTACCAATGCACTAGAAATTTTGGTGGTAAAACTAGGTTTTGTAGCTACTATTATCAAACTAGGCTTTGTATTATTCATATCACATGGACAAGAATTAGACTTTATCCATGATATTTTTCTTGCTATGAATTTTCCTACAAGGCAATTAGTTTGAATGTCTCTAATTACTACACTATGAAATCTTCCTCTCAAATCTATAACTCAACTCATGCATCCTATTATGACCTAAATTTAATGTAGAACACTTTGTACGATATCAAAAAAAATATATGTCAAAATTCCTCTTGTTAATACCCTTACCATGTGTTTTTATTAAACCGATGCAAAGAATCCATTAGCCATTCAATATCTCCTCTGTAATGACACAAAAAATGACGGATATTTTAATCACCCATTCTACCGTAGGATAAATGGTTAAATCAATTGATCCTTTAAATATCAACCCAAGAAATGGAATGCTTTGTGAGATAATGTGCACTATATGTGTGCCTTGAGTTTCTTATACAATTGGTTTTTGTAATGAATTATAGAAGTAAATGCATTGCTAATATAAGAAAGGAAATTAAATTAACACCTTGTTGAAATCAAATTGTAGAGTCAAATCACACATGTGAAATGGAAACTCGCACTTTCATATTTAAACATAAATTACACACTTACAAAATTATATAAAAATAATGTTTAGGAGTAGACCACATTGTAGTAACTTTATCCTAATTGTCACTATTAATTAGACATAGGGTTTCACCAATATAGTTATGAATGCAAAACAAATAATGACACAATCATACTTAAATCTATAACAATCATAGAAAGGAAATTAACAACAACACTATTGTTTCATTGACTGGATTTGATCTAACACAATAGAAGTTTTGAAATTATACAACATAATTAACTAAGCATATAAGCCCATTTATTACTCACTTAAACACAAGGAGAAGACTAAGCTAGAGCTCCTTGTATTATATCAAAACAATTCTTCAATACTTCAATAAATATGTCTCCATCATCTCTAACTTGCCATGTCATAATGTCAATAGGAGTTTTATGCATAAGACATCCTCCTTAGTGAAGACAAATTGATACTAGTACTAACAAGAAACTTAATTAAGCTTGTTAAAAAACCAATTATTGTCTAGTATTTTTTAAAAGATTGATGTCACCACATAACACAAACAATGTTCTTCATTAAATGCAGAGGATATAACTTATAAAACTAACCCATTATGGCCAATCAACAATGTTATTAATTATATAAGTGCATTAAATGAAGAGGCACTAATCATGTTGTACAAAAACCTTAAAAGGTTTTTATATCAACCCCCAAGACCATATACCATGTGGATTTGTGGCACCATAACTAAGACCTTGTTATCCCCTTTGTCCATCGTCCACTACTTTTACTCACAACAACTCATGAGATATATAATAGCTAGGAAATGGTTCTATAGAAACCTCCTTGACAAATTATAAAGGCAAAACAAATTCACATAGGCTACCCTTTTCCTAAGATTTAGCATAAACCAATGGAGATCAAGAAATGCAATTAAAATTATCTAAAATACTTTATCCTAACAAGACATTGAAAATGGGGTAATCACAAGGTTAAGCATAGGAAAAATGATGGTCACACATGTCCCAAGTAGAAACCGATCATCATAAATATAAAAACTTTGTTGGTAAGCAAAGGGTCCCTGCCTTACTCCTAAAGCCGGTATAAGTATAAGCTCCTCTCCAACAACAGGGCCTTGATTTCATAATGAAATACATCCCCCTTCTAGTGGCCATCATGGATGGATCTCAAATGCCAAAAAATATGTTACCAAATGGGTAGAATCCATCCTCACCAAGCAAGTCATTGGTCAAATTATTATTAGGTTCCTATAGGAAAATATCTTAACATGAATTGGCTATCCTCAGAAAATTATGACTAATAACACCAAAGCTTTTAATTCAATAAAATTGGAAACCTCATGCGAAAAATACAATATTATCCGAGAGCATTCCCCAAATATTATCTACAAGGCAATGGTTAGAAGGAATCTCCCAACAAAAACCTCATGAAGAACATAAAAAAGAGCTTGGTGGCCATAAGAATGTGTGGGACTCCTAACTTAGGTCTGCATTATGGTGAGATATAATTAGCACAAAGAGAGCTACAAAAAAATCTCCTTTCTGGTTAGTGCATTAAATGGAGGTAGTAATATGTGTCCAACTAGAGCTACTCATGATGAAACTATTGCAAAATATAATGGAAAAGCTAGACAAAATTAATAAAAGGATAAATCAACTAGTAGAGGTGCAATATTAGAGAGACCAATTATATCACTGGTTCAATGGATATCAATAGAATATGAAATAGGTATGTGGTAATGTTAATTTTGGGCAACTAGGGCCAAACTCCATGTTGCACTGCTCATATGATGATGATTATATTTTTGTTGGGTTCCTCTTTCGGAGAGGTGCAAGATTGATCTAAAGATCATCTTGTTTGGATGAGCAGAACATATATTTTGATTTTATTTTCCACACATGTGCAAGGTTGGCCAGATTTGTAATGTAGGCTCACGAGCCCTACAGATGTGTCATACACCCTCATTGATGGATATGAATTGGAGAGAGATGATGTCCATTTCATCGTCATCACATCACACACATTCCTCGTGATCTGATTGGTTCGTACAACCTATAAGAGGCTTCTCTCTCTCCCTCATGCGAATATGGATGTCAAAAATGGATGTCGAAAATCTGGATGCCAGAAATATAGATGATGTCGGATATGGATGCCAGAAATCTGGATGAGGGATTATTTTGTTGAATTGCGTTGACTTTTGGAGCTATCTTTGAGGTGTGTGTGTGACACTTGTGGAAGGCTGATTTGGTTGTTGGAGAAGTTGGTTTGACAAACTCAAGGCTTTGCTGGCTGGGGCATCCAGTTGACTGTTGTAACAAACATTTATTTATCCATTTGCTGGACAAGAAGAATTCTGATACATTATTTGGCTTGTATTTTGTTGATCTGTTATTAGGTTCTATCATCATTTTACTTTTATGTTTATGTGATTGCTAAATTGAATTGGGCCTATCAGAAAGATTGAAGTAAAGCTGCATTAAGCATAGAACATACCATGCTTATCTAAAATTAACATGGTATCAGAGCTGAGGTGAAGACAATGTTAGGTCCCTTTATTACTAGTTTAGTCCCTTATTGTTATTAGTGTAGCCCCCTTATTGTTATTGTTGTACCCCTGTAACCCTAATATTGTTATTATTTTGCCCTTACATTATTATTGTTAGGCCAGCTAGGATTATATTGTGGCCCCATAGACTCCTATATATAGAAGGAGGTTTTGGTCAGTTGTAGCATCCAAGAATTGTTCATTTATGTAATGTATTGGAAGTTTCCCCCTCGAAGTGGCTGATTTATAAGGCATTGATCTCTCTTTTCTTCTATTTTTGGAGCTGGTTTCATAACATTTGGTATCAGAGCTTTGAATTCTAGGGTTTCGTTGCTCCAAACAATTCATCACGGAATTTTCGCTATAAAATTTTTTCTACGAAGGTTCAGACGCTGAAATTTTTAGAGCGCGAAGACGAAATCCTGAGGAACGCTATGGAAAATTTTCAGATCTTGGTTCGTAATATTTTCGGAGATATGATCCGTGGAAGTTAGGGCTTTTTGCAGGCTCTTGAATTTAACCTAAACAAGTCATCGTGGCATTTTCGCTATAAATTTTTTTCTACAAGGGTTCAGAAGCTGAAATTTTTACAGAGCGAAGCAGAAATCCTTAGGAATGTCTCGAAAAAATTTAAGAGCTTGGTTCGCAATATTTTCGAGCATATCATCTGTGGAAGTTAGATTTGTTTCAGGCTCCCGAATTTCATCTCAAAGAGGTGACCGTGGGAAAATCGTCATAACTCTCTCTTTGAGCATCAGATTGGAATTTTGTAAAAAGTGGCCACAAGTACACAGATTGAATTTTCCTTTATATCAACTTCAGAGCCGAAGGAGGAAACAGTGACATGTGGCACGTCGTACAATTTCGCTCTGCTAAACTAGTCCATAATTAGGTCATTGTGGGAGATTGGGTATAACTTTTCTTTGAAGAATCCAAATCAGGTCAGACCTATGGCATTTGAAAGAAGCTTCAGAGGGCTACTACAGGGCCTAATTTTAGATATTGAAGATTGGAAATCACAAAGATAATTCAGTTTCAATCTCGAGCTCCTCAAAATTAAGAAAAAGGTGTGTATTTTTTGTTCGAATTGCATAAGTCTTGTGTGAAAAATTAGTTTGAATTGATTCCAAGGGAATATTGTAGCATAGATACCAGTATTGGGTTCTAAAATGCCACCTAAAAATAATTCAACACCCATTAAGCCTTCATAAGTCTCTACTATGACTCATGAAGATGAAGAAATGCGACATGACATATCAAAATTACAAGAGCAAGTGCACCAAATTTCTCTCTCACAAAGAGAAACAAAAAATAAGATGGATGGAATTGAAGCTAGCATGGAAGCTAAGATGGATGCCATGGAAGCTAAGATGGATGACATGGAAGCTAAGATCTATGAAAAAATGAAAGACAACATGGAAAACATGAAGAATGATCTAAAAGCAGACATGGAAGATTTGAAAAAGTTGATACAAGAAATGTTTGCTAATGGAGAAAAGATAGTAGAGGAAACTCATGATGAGAACAAAATAAATGTTAATCACGATTTCATAGAATCTAATGTTGGAAGGAAGAACCACCATATTCCAAATATGGATATGAGGAAGCTTGATGGCAAGGATCCCATAACATGGATACTACAGATGGAGCAATATTTTGATCTCAATAATGTGAAAAATACACAAAAGGTACACATTGCAACTTTAAATTTAGAAAAAAATACATTTGTATGGTATCGATGGCTTTGCTCCCGTAAAAAAATTGTCACTTAGTCTATTTTTACGGAGGAAATGATAGCACATTATGAGGATACAAAAAGCAACCCCTTCTTTAGCCAATTGATAAATCTCAAACAAAAGGGTTTAGTGGTGGAGCACATTGAGGTCTTCCAAAAATTGAATATAAGGGTAACTGATATTCCAAAGGAACACAATATTGATGTCTTCATAGGGACTTTAAAGGATAACATACAACATGAAGTTCGCATTTGGGAACCTGATTCATTGGAAAAGACATTTAGGTTGGCAAGAAAATTTGAAGGTAAAATTATGGCAACAAGGAAGCCTACCACTCACATATATAAAGATGGAAGTGTTGCTACTCCTAGACTTCCACAACCTACAAGGTTGACACCACAACAATTGGAAGAAAAAAGAGCAAAAGGGCTTTGTTATAGTTGTGATAGAAAATACACTAAAGGTCATAAGTGTGCTGAGAAGAAATTATTTTACATAGATTGTGAAGAGGAAGAAGAAAATGAACAAGAATCTTCAAAAGAAGAGGATATACACCAGGAACCAACCCTAGAAGAGGAAGAAATGAGTCTGACCATATTGTGTAATGCATTGGCAAGAATTACCACTCCTCAAACTCTCAAGATAGAAGGACATATCAAGAAGAAAAAGGTAATAGTGTTGATTGATTCGAGTAGTACCCATAATTTTATTCATTGTAAGGTAGGCAAGGAATTGAATTGTTTCCTATACCCAACACCAGAATGTCAAGTGATGGTTGCAAATGGAGGAACTATAAATTGCTCTAAAAACACCATAATATCAAGCTAACCATGGGGGAATATGTATTGAATCGTCCAATGCTTTCCATTCCAATGGGAGGCGCTGATGTTGTACTAGGTGTACAATGGTTACAATCTTTGGGGACGGTAGCTTTTAATTTTCAATAACTTTTCTTGAAAAAAATTTCAAAAGGAAAGGAAGTCGAATTACGAGGTATCGCAGGGAAGCTGGGAAAGATAATAAGCTCTAATGTCATGACAAAGCTTCTGAAGAAAGAACAACGAGGCATAATTGCACAATTATGCTCACTAGAAGTTCCAATATCAAAATCATCTATTTCTGCAGATCTCCAATAATTCTTGGACAATCATTTCAAGGTGTTTGAAACTCTCAAAGGACTCCCACCTATTCGTGATCATGGTCATGCTATTCATTTGATTCCAGGAAGTGTTCCTCTAAACATCAGGCCTTATAGATATCCTTATGTCCAAAAGAGCGAAATTAAACGTATGATTGCAAAAATGTTAGAGGCTGGTATAATTCAACCTAGTCAAAGTTCTTTCTCTACTCTAGTAGTATTGGTGCACAATAAGGATGGATCATGGCGCATGTGTCCGAATTATAGGGAGCTAAATAAGCTCACTATTAAAGATAAATTTCTCATTCCTGTGATTGATGAATTACATGGAGAAATTTATTTTACCAAGTTGGATCTCCGTTCAGGATATCATCAAATTAGAATGAAGACTGAAGATATTCTGAAAACAACATTTCGAACTCATTAGGGTCATTATGAATTTTTGGTCATGCCTTTTGGCCTTACCAATGCACCTTCTACATTTCAATGGTTGATAAATTCCATTTTCAAACCCTTCCTTATAAAATTTGTGCTAGTATATTTTGATGATATACTAATCTATAGCAGGTCTTGGAAGGATCATGTTCAACGTGTTGACAGGGTGCTCAAACTATTGCAGGAGAAACAATTTTATGCAAAAGCATCCAAATGTTTCTTTGGAGTACAAGAGGTGGAATATCTAGGTCATATTGTATCTCACGAGGGTGTTAAGGTAGACCCTAACAAAATTAAAGCCATTAAAAAATGGAAAGTCCCCACAACCATAAAGCAGTTGCGAGGATTTCTTGGGTTAACAGGGTATTATCTGAAGTTTGTTAAGAATTATGAGAGAATAGCAGCACCTCTAACAACATTATTGAAGAAAGATGCATTTTCATGGACTCCTGAAGAAACTAAGGCCTTTGAACATCTTAAAGAGGCAATGTGCCTAGCACTGGTATTAGCTACGCCAGATTTCACAAAAACCTTTATTGTGGAATGTGATGCCTCGAGAAATGGAATTGATGTTGTTTTAATGCAAGAAGGAAGACCCATTGCTTTTGAAAGTCGTCCAATCAAAGGAAAGTATTTACAGAAAGCTATTTATGAGAAGGAAATGTTAGCGATACTACATGCACTAAAGAAATGGCAACCTTACCTAATGAGAAGACACTTCAAGGTAAAAACTGATCATGATAGTCTTAAACACATTTTGGAACAAAAACTATCTTCAGAAGAGCAACAAAAATGGGTCACAAAAATGTTGGGTTTTGACTTTGAAATAATCTACAAAAAAGGGAAGCTAAATGTTGTTGCAGATGCACTCTCAAGAAAGAATGAAGAAGTGGAAGCATTTCTTTGTGTCATTTCTATTATCCAACCAAATTGGATAACCGAAGCAAGGGATGAATGGAAGAAGGATGAAGAAGTGTGGACACTCATTCAAAAGTTGCAGCAAGATCCTAGTACATATGATACATTTAGTTGGAAAAATGATTCCTTGTGGTATGAAGATCGCTTATATCTTTGTAAGAGTTCCTAACTAAAACAAAATATTCTTTTGGAATTGCACACTTTTCCTTTAGGAGGTCACTCAGGATTTTTAAAAACTTACCATAGGGTGAAGAAAGAATTTTTTTGGGATGGCCTTAAATCTGATATTCAAAAGTTTCTAGTGGAATGTTTGGTTTTCTAGCAAAATAAAGTTGACACAATTAAGACCACAGGTCTTCTACAACCTTTATCCATTCCAAGTCAACATTCGAAGGAGATTTCAAAGGATTTTATCACAGGTTTACCCAAGTCCAAAGGAAAGAGTGTCATCATGGTGGTAGTTGAAAGACTTACCAAGTATGCACAATTTTGTGCATTATCTCATCCATTTAAAGCAAGTACAGTTGCTACTACATTTATGGACACAATTCAAACACTACATGGAAACCCAAAGATTATTGTGAGTGACAGAGATCCCATTTTTACTGGAAATTTTTGGACGAAGTTATTTTCTTGTTTGGGTACTCAACTAGCTCATAGCTCATCTTATCATCCTCAATCCGATGCTCAAACTGAGATAGTGAATAAATGTTTGGAAGGATATCTTCGTTGTTTTGTATATGATAAACAAACAAAATGGGTCAAGTGGTTACCTCTTGCTGAATGGTGGTATAACACTTCCTTCCATACTGCAGCAAAAATGACCCCATTTATGGCACTTTAAGGATATCATCCACCATCCATCACATCATCTTTAAGGGAAAATTCGAAGGTTCAAGCAGTGGAAGATCACATCGAGCATCAGCAAGAAGTTCTCCAACTCTTAAAGGATAACCTGAATTTGGCACAAAATCGAATGAAACAACAGGCAGATCAACATCGCAGCGAGGAAGTTTTGATGTAGGAGATTGTGTATTTTTACGGCTACAACCATACAAACAAATGTCCCTCAAGCAAGCTAAGAAGGATAATAAATTATCACCAAAGTACTATGGTCCTTACAAGGTGTTGCAAAAGATTGGTACGATGGCATACAAATTGGAGCTTCCTGCTTCTTCGCGAGTACATCCAGTTTTCCATGTTTCATGCTTAAAGAAGGTTATAGGTGAAAATCTTCCAGTTCAAACAATATTGCCAGAACTTGATGAGGAAGGAAAAATCATATTGGAACCTGAAGCGGTCACGGAAACAAGAACTCAACAACTACGAAATCGATCAATTTCAGAGTATCTCATCAAGTGGAAGAACTTACCCACTGAAGATTCTACATGAGAGGATGAGAATTTTATACATAAGCACCCAAAGCTACTCAAGCGTTGAGGACAACACTTTTTTGAAGGAGAGGGGCATGTTAGGTCCCTATATTACTAGTCTAGTCCCTTATTGTTATTAGTGTAGCCCCCTTATTGTTATTGTTGTACCCCTGTAACCCCAATATTGTTATTATTGTGCCCTTCCATTATTATTGTTAGGTCGGCTAGGATTATATTGTGGCCTCATGGACTCCTATATATAGAAGGAGGTTTTGGTCATTTGTAGCATCCAAGAATTGTTCATTTATGTAATGTATTGGAGGTTGCCCCCTCGAAGTGGTTGATTTCTAAGGTGTTGATCTCTCTTTTCTTCTATTTTTGGAGCTGGTTTCATAACAGACAAAGCCTAAGATGGTGTGAAAATAAATCACCGAAGAAGAAGTCTTATCAAGGACCAATGGCCTCCTCAACCTACAAGGGTTTCAAATCTGATGATAAGTTGACTGACAAGTCTCATTATCATGCATGGAAGATGTCCTTGGAATTGGCATTAGAAGATCAATATTTCATGCACTATGTGTAGGGGAATATTCATGAGCCTCCATCATATTTTATGAGGCTCACAGAAATCAGGAATGATCTCCTTGCCATAGGATAAGAAGTAGTTGATCGAGAGCTCGTCCTCATTTCTCTTAGAGGACTTCCCCGAGACTGGTATGTATTTAATACTATGATTCTTAATTTTGATGAATTGTTGATTAGATGCACTCAAGAGGAGACAAGAATGATGGAGAGAGATCATCCCTCTAATGGAAATAGAGGTGACCCTACTGCCTTCGCTGCTCATGCAAAGAAGAATAACCATGGTGGCCCGAGAAATCAAATCCATGGTAGAGCAGGGCCCAACGGAAGGAAGGGAAGATGTTACACTTGTAACAAGTCAGGCCCCTATGTAAGAGAGTGCCCAAATAGAAGGGACTCTCCCAGGGATGATGACAACAACAACTTCAGGGGGAATGGAAATCAAAGGAACAACAAGTTCAAAGGAAAAAGGAAGGCCCCCTCTGATTATAGTGTAAATGGACAACCTTTCAAGAGTTCAAGAAATTCCAAGTACGATGAGTTTAATGTTTTTTATAATAAGAAAAATGAATATCTTATTGTATCTTCCCTCTATATTGCATCTCCTCTCGACACCCTGGATGTCTGGTTGATTGATAGTGGTGCTTCAAGGCACCTCACTCGTTATAAAGAAGCCCTCTCTGATTTGATTGAGAAGGATAATAATTTAGAAATTATCCTTGGAGATAATGCCACATGTCCCGTGAAAGGGACAAGGACTGTGACCCTTCATCTATCACAAGGTCAACTCCTCTGCTTGCAAGATGTGTTGTATGTACCTGATTTGAAGAAGAACCTTGGGTATATTTCGGAAATGGAAGACAAAGGATTCAAGGTGGCATTCGTTGATGGAAAGGTACACAGCTGGAAGAAGAACTTCAAAGAAGCTCTTACTATTGGTTTTAGAGTTGATACACTCTACCAGGTTGGAGGAAGTCCGTTGGGGGCTATGTCATGTGATACAACTCTTCAAACCGAGTTATGGCACCGTAGGTTTGCACACATTCATTACAAAGCCCTTCCCGAAGCAAGGGAGGTGGTAACAAGGATGCCCGAGTTTAAAGATGATCATGAAGGTATATGTCAAGGTTTTTCCAAAGGGAAGCATACAAGGGGACCATTCCCCTCAAGTGTAACAAAGACATTTGATATCTTGCAATTAATACATTCTGATTTATCTAGTATGACTTCTCCTGCAAGACTTGGATCTATTTCTTAAAGAAGAAGGACAAAGCATTCAAATGGTTTTGTACCTTCAAGGCCTTGGTGGAAAATTAAACCGAGAAAAAAATCAAAATTTTGAGGACCGAAAATGGAACCGAGTACGAGTCAAATGAGTTCAATGACTGTTACACAGCAATTTGTCACCGTCCCTGCCATTCCCCATCCCGCACATTGGAGGGCTCATTCCGTGACCTGTGAGCAGAGACAAGACTTGAAAATACTTTCATTGCATCCCTCTGAAGATGAGCTTTCATTGCCCTGAAGACATCTCCCTGCAAAAAAACCTAAAAATAGCTCTTTTTCCATTGGCGCGGTTCCACAGTTCAGCCCTCACGCCAAGGGGGAAAATCCTCCAAAGAGGGCGCGCCAATTGGCGCTCTGTCATAGAGCCGCACCCGCGCCAACCATATTAAGAGGTGTTTTTTAAAAATAAATGGCGGAAGTTTCGTCCTAACAAATTCCTGGATTGATATCTATCTTGAGTTGGGAGGTTTGGCTACGGATTTCCATAGAGAGGAAGTGGTTTTCCACCTCTCATGGAAGCTTCCTTGATGATAGGGCCAATCCCATAATTATAGGGATCCCAACTCCCCTACCGCCATCTATAAAAGCTTGCCCATCTCCTTTGCAAGCTAGTTCCCAAGAGCTTTCACATCCTTATGCTGCAAGAGCCTTCTTGATTCCCTTAAGGCCAAATCCAAGCAAGGAGACTATTGTCAAGTATCCGGAGAGAGAGGCTTGTCCCATCCTTGACAGGCTTTACCGAGACATGTTTTGCTGACGACCCGCCAAAGGAGAATTCGGCGTCGAAGCTATGGTTGTATTCTTCTTTTGACTCATTAATGATAAGCGACTATTGGTTATGGTTCCACTCTTGTTCTTGATTGTGTTCATGAGTTATGTCCTCTTCAACTGACAAATAGTTGTATATACTGGATTTTATGCGTGCGTTTGTGTTGTTTCTTGCATGTGCAGGTGTCTGATCACGAAAATCGTGAGGATTGTGATCTGCCAGGGCGAAGGAACGGGAGCACCACCTCTTCTACAAACGACAGCGTTGGATTCCAAGTAAGCCTTCATCGCAAGTCGGTTTATTTACAATTAGGAACCTGCACTGTAGCGTGTTTGATTGTTGCTAGACCCAATCTGGGCTAGTAGGGATCGCCTCTGTCTGCAGAGGGGATTTACCTCTTCAACAATTTGGCGACTCCGCTGGGGACTCAGCTTGTTGTTTGATTTGTAAGCTATAGACGAAGCCTGAAGTGCAGCCAGATAGCCTTCGAAATGCTTTTGCTCTGCATTAGCGGAGTAGATCAACGCTACTTCAGTCAATCTCTAGTTTATTTTACGGACTGAACAACTTGGAGTGTTGTCTTCTCTTTTCGGTCAATTTCTTGGTCTTGCTTGCTTGGTCAGCTCTTTGGACTGGTTTTTTCTCTTTGTTTGGCTTTGTTTTGGCCTTTTCATCACTTTTCTGTGTCTAAGATTGCTTGTTTTTCATTTTCCCATAGTAAATTCGGTTGGCGCTCTTTTCAGCGTAACAGTCGCGCCCATTGGCGCAGGTTGCCTGTGTAGCACCCGCACCATTGCCTTTCTGGCGCTAATTTCAAGCTCACAGTCGCGCCAATCCTGTGAGCTATTAGGGTTTGCTGTGTTTCTTGCTTTCTGGGACTGACTTGTGATTTTGATCTTGTTTTTTCGGCTGTTTGAGTGCACTAGAGTCTAGTTTGACTGATTGTAACCTCCATCCTTTGGTTGTTTGCCTATTTCTTTCAATTTTGCATTCAAGCCCTAGGGCATCTAGGTGCTTTTGTGAGTCGAGCCTCCCTTGGGAGTTTTTGGTTTTCGTTCATTCAGTCAACTTTGGGATTGCTTCCTTGCATTCGTTTGACAGTTCTCTATCATCTTATTGCGCTTTTTGAGTGACTGATTTTGTTTTCATTCAAATTTCGCTTTGCCTCATTTTGAGCCTAGATTACACGGCTCATTGGTGTCTTTGGAACTTTTTTTGGTTTTGAGAGACTTTTGGTTGATTTGAGATCTGATTGTTTGTGACATTGAGTGAAATCTGCTTGTTTTTGCTCTCTTATTATCATTTCTCGAATTGCTTCTCATTTGTTTTCGGTTTGTTTAGTGCATCTAGCTCTCAAACATTGAAAATATAAAAAATCTCTTTTGCTTTTGATTGATTAGTGCAAATTAAAATATTTTCAGTGTTATTAGTAATTAGTGACTTTGAACAAAAAGTTTTTAGTTTCATTAGCTGCATTAGAGATATCACTGATTGTCTTCCGATCATTTTGTTTGTGTAAAAATCTCTTAACTCTTCCGTAGCTAGCTTTCATCGAACGAAATGATATACTATGGAATGTAGTTTTGCATTTAGGAGATTTTTGAGACATCACATTCGTTAGGGCCTGAAAACTGAAACGTAATTGAAGATAAACTTTAAAATCTACTCAATTTACACTAAGGCAGCATTGAAATCTAACAAAACACATTTAGCTGTCTAGGCTAGAGACGTGTTCTGGCGTCTTAAAACCTAGTAGTTGTTGTTCGCCTCTTGGCTTTAGACAGCGCTAGTACGGACTTGTGCTCCCCGTACCGTCGCGTATATAAAGGGAGACCCCACTAGGTTTCAATCCTTTATCCATAGGAAGCCGAGTCTGCCGCCCTATACCCGTGATACACCGGACACAGCATTCGGGGAGATTGCCTGCACGTACGGAAAGTCCTTGGTTGATTTCTCTTTCATTATTGGAACCAAGGTGTATATTGCAGTTCACGGTTATTTGGTACACCCTTTTGCCTAGTATTCCTGAGTGGTCATTTGATCTTTTCTGACTCCCTAAATTTGAAAGGATCACCAAGCGCTTGTCCTTTCACGCTTGTGTCAAATATGAAAGAGATAGAGTCACCTTTTTGACCGTTTCTCGACTCTTAAAACATGAAACGGTGAAGTTTCTTATTTTTCAATGTGGTAAAAATTAATCACCCACGATCACACGCCTTGTTAGATTCTGCTTGTTGACCGTTTGATTGTGTGTCTTGACTCTTTTTCAGCCCGTGTGTGTGTTTGATCTTTTTCTCTTGTCGTTACTACCACAGTGGCGGAACCCTCAGTTTCGTCTACTGGTAGTCCTTATACGGACGATTCATCAGAGGTTTCTCAATCCTCTGTTGAACCACAGCAGCCCATTTTTTCTGAGCAACCCTTTGGGGGACCAGTTGAAATCAATTGGCCCTTTTCTGACCCTTTGTCTGAATTGAGATTAGGAGCTGATTTCCCTTCTCTTACATTGGGTTCGCCTTTTATAGCTGTTGTTTTTCCTCCTAGTCCTCGCCGTCTATTACGAGATATAACGGCAGGCTCAAACATGAGTGATTCTGGTGAGGAAATCCCAACGTCTGGTGAAGACTATCAGCTCTTCCCACGAAGATTATTTCCGGGAGACAACTCTGAACCAGTTGTTATGTCAGCATCCAGTCCCTCACTGCCAGCAGGGTATAGATCTTTGGGTCAGATCATTTCCGCCGCAGCCTCTATGGGAGTGTCAGCTCCTTCTCCGAGGCCAGCTGCTCCTTCACTGGGGGTGTCTCCTCAGACACCTGTCACTTTTGTACCCTCTCGGCCCACTGTCTGTGTGGCCGCCTCTGCACCCGCTGTCACGGCGCCCTTCGCGAGGGCTATGCCGCCTCCTGAAGACATTTATTTAGTGACTGCTCTGCTGGAGAACATTTCTCTGGAGGAGTATCGGTTGTCCCTACAACAGCCGAACCCCGAGGTTGGACCATCCTCCCAAGATCCCTACCGCTCTTATTTTTCGCACTATGCACAGGATGGTACACCAGTGTATGCTTTTCCAGATCAGTATGATGAGCACGAGGACATTTTACGTCTACCCGCTCCTGAGGCTCACCTCCATGCTCAAGATTTACCTTATAACCAGGCTTATAACCCGCAAGGGAAACCTTTCCAAGGCCAACCTTCGGGCCAACCTGGCTATCCTTATGACCCACAGGGGCAGCCCGTGCAAGGCTATCTTGCGGGCCAGCAAGGGCCATCGTACGGTCCGCAAGGACAGTATTACAACCCTTCCGGTCAGCCTGTGCAGCCTCAGCCGGGGTACCAACCGGGACCGGTCTATGGTCCTGGGGGGAAAATCCAGCCTTCTCAACCTATGCAACCGCAGTATCTTGTTGTTTCCAACGTTGCATATCAGCCGGGACCATCCTATGGTCCTTCTCCAGGTCAAACCGGTTACCAGCAACCACTTAGCTCTATTCCCCCACCAGGCCAACTGGTCTATCCGGTACAACCTGGTGTTCCGCCTCCAGGCCAACCGGCCCATCCGGTACAACCTGGGGCTCCTTCACAGCCAGGTCAACCTGCACAACCGGCACAACCTGTCTATCTGGGTCAACCTGTTCACTCAGGGCAGCCCGTTCAGTCGAGTCAACCTGTTCACTCAGGGCAGCCTGCTCATTCCATTAACCCTTCTCAACAATCGATTTATTCGATGCCGCATCCAAATCAACAGTTGCGCCTTAGTTATCAGGCTCCGCAGGGTTCCACTTATCAACAGCCGACTCATCCTCAGGGCGGTTATTATCCTCATGGTCAATCTCAGCCGAATTATAACCAGCCCCGAGGTTCTCAGTATTATCCTCATCAACCTGGGTCTACTTATACTCAGCAGCCAAATCCAAATGCTACTTACACTGGGCCGACATATAATCAGGGTCCGTACTCTGGTTATCAAGCCCCACACGCTGGTTACCAGCAGCCAAATCAGTCTGGTTATACGACCTACGCCCCCTACGGTCAGAATCCTACAGGACAGAACCCATGGGGGCAAGGATATTCCCAACCAGCGTGGAGTACAGGTATCGATCCTCATCCTGGGCCTGGCATGCCGGTCAATCTGCCATTGCCGTTCCTAGCCACCTTGGAGTTTCCGGATGTTTCAAAACTGACCAATGATCCGATTTTGCATAATCCTTATTGGCCTCTGGTTCCTACCAAGATACCAGGTGATTGCCCCAAGTTTGAGGGTAAAGCTGGGGAGGACCCCCAAGCGCATGTGATGACGTATCATCTTTGGTGTTCGTCTAACTCTTGGGTCGATGATTCAATTCGTCTGCGCCTCTTCCAGCGCACTTTGACTGGAGCTGCTGCTAAGTGGTACATCGAGCTATCCCGTGGCATCTTCCAAGATTTCAATTCCTTAGCCATGGCTTTTCTGATGCACTTTCAGTTACCGGTTCGCTATGAAGCTGGGACACACCTCCTGACTTCTTTGAAGCAGGACAAAGCCACTCACATTTCTGATCACATTCATGAGTGGCGACGCCGTCGTAGACTGATCAAGTTTCATATACCTGATCAGATACTAACTCACTGGTTCACCACCTCCTTCGTGAACAAAATCGCCCAAGATATTGCGATGGGAGCGTGTGTAACGGAGGAACAAGCCATTGCGAGTGCCCAATATCTGGATCTTATATATTCTCAGTCCGGCACACTTTATGATATCTTGCCTGATGCTCCACGGTCCGGAACCTCTAAGGCTCCACCTACCCTTGCAGTGGATGGTGTCATTGGTTCTGTGTCTCAGAATTCGAAGAAATCTTCGAATGGGAAGTAGAAGTCTAATTCTTCCAACAATACTCCTGCTCATCCCGCCCCATCAGATTCTGGAAAAACTGCGAAGGTTAACGTCGTTCAGGCCAATCCTACGGAGAAAACCTCCAAGGGGAAAAAGAAGGGCAAAGGTAAATCCAAATCCGACACCCCAAAGCCAGAATCCAAACCTCGCACTGAGGATGGTTCTCAGCGTAAACCGAAGTATCCCTGCCTCATTTGTGAAGGAGACCATTATACCAAGGATTGTCCACGACGATCTGAGGTTAGTCAACTTCTCAAAGGCTCTAAAGGGACTCCGGTAGTTCTTAAAGAACCATTCCCATCTCAGCAGACCCAGATGGTTGAACAGCCTTCACCATCTGCACCATTTGGGTCCCAAGTTTTTATGATGAATGGTGCTGCACCTATCTCTGTTGCCACACGTTCGAAGGATTACAACGAATCGCGGCAGGCACCCGGGAAGGCAGTTGCGGATGGACCACCTCCCCCACCTGTCTCCGGTTCGTTGGAAATCGAGAAGCCTACTCCTGAACCTGTTGTGAAGCCACCTTCTAAAGGTGTTCTCCGAAGATCTTCTTACAATCCGAATGCTCGTGCCGCTCAGCACTGCAGTATTGTTGAGGATTTGGCACAGGCGCCTTCTGCTATGTCTTCACTAGAAGTTCTTCAGAGTTGTCCTTCGCAACGGAAGGCTTTATTTTCTGCCATCGGTGGCATCGATCCCGCCGATTCAAGTCTTCTCACCTTCGAATTAGAGAATTTCACCCCCCGACTTCCACATCAGATCACTCTTGTTATTCAAGTCGGGATTAACGGTCTTAACATCCATAGGGCCGTTGTGGATGAAGGTGCCTCTACCTGTGTTATTTCATCCGCTTGCTGGAAGGCCATTGGCTCTCCAGCCCTGTCCTCATCTCCCAATGCCTTAGAGGCATTCGATGGTCGGGAATCTAAACCCCTGGGTGTTCTCGAGAGTTTAGCGATCACTTTACAAGGGAAGACTGTCAACGTCGAAGTAGAAGTAGTAGACGCCAGGCTCAACTACAATATACTTCTCGGTCGCAGCTGGACTCATGCCATGCTATGCGTGCCATCCACCGTTTTTCGACTTTTTAAGTTCCCTCACGAGGGAAAAATCGTTACGGTGGATCAGTTATCCTTCTTCACCTCCACCTCCGAGAACAACGTTCCATACGTGGATCAGATCCCAAATCCCCCTGACAGTGTAGGACCCGGTCTCTTCAAGGACCCCGTCCTCATGGGTATTTTTCCTACACCAGCACCGCACACCGCTCAAGTTAACATGATTTCCAGGTCTGATGACCCCTGGCTCATCCCTACGCCTGAGCAGGTGTTTGAGTTTGGAGAATCAATGCCCTTGACTCCAATAGAGATTAGCTATTGTGAAATTGTTGTTGCGTTTGATCCTCCACCTCCTCAGCATGCTCCTTTGAGCATGGCTCTAGATGTCTACTCCCAATCCCTTTGGCTTGGTCAGGCTGATTCGCCTGATCCTCTCAAAGAGACTTTTCCTTCCGATGAAGCCATAATTGAAACTATGTCTCTCGAGGAACTGCCTTGGGGCGATGGACATCATCGTTCCTCTTTCATGCCTAGCTTAGGGGCAGTGACGGATTGTCTAGAGCGTTATGCATCTCAGGTTCCTACTCCTCCTCTCCAAATGCCTATTTTGACGCACGAAGTTCTTTCGGAAGGAAACCTGAGTAATATCACTCAAACCATCTCAATCAACATCTCCGTTAAGCCGGGGATTGTTGAGAATATACACGTGGGAGTGACTTGTTCTCCTGATGATATTCAAGTCTATACTGATCTTTTCAAATAATTCAGAGATGTGTTCACCTGGTCTTACGAGGAAATGCCTGGGATCGACCCCAGTATCGTAGTGCATGAGATTCCAACCTACCCTGGTGCGAAGCCCGTGCGCCAACGCTTACGCCCCATGCATCCTTGCAAAGCCGCTGCAATTAAGGCAGAAGTTGAAAAACTTCTAAACGCGGGCTTTATTTATCCCATCCCCCTCACAGAATGGGTTTCCAACATTGTCCCTGTCGATAAAAAGCAGGGTACTATTAGGGTCTATGTTGATTACCGCGACATCAATCGCCTACCCGAAGGATAACTATCCCACTTCGTTCATAGACCATATCATCGACGAATGTGCCGGAAGTGAGATTTATTCCTTAATGGACAGTTTCTCGGGGTACAATCAGATCAATATTGCACCTGAGGATCAACACAAGACTACATTCATCTGTCCGTGGGGTACTTTCGCCTACAAAAAGCTCCCGTTCGGCTTGAAGAACGCTGGAGCCACTTTCCAGCGTGTGATGTCTTACGCTTTCCATGACATTCGCCATATCGTTCAGCCTTATCTGGACGACTTGCCAGCTCATTCAGCTAGGCGAGAGGACCACCCTGAACACCTCCGCCAAATTTTCTTTCGCTGTAGATGCCACAATATTAGGCTTAATCCTCATAAATGCGTCTTTTGCGTAGATTTTGGCCGTCTTTTGGGATTCATAGTCTCCAAAGACGGAATTCGCCTTGACCCTTTAAAGGTCGAGGCTATCATCAATCTCCCATCACCCTCCTCGTTATATCAGTTGCAGAGTCTGCAGGGAAAAGCAAACTTCCTTCGACGCTTTATCCCGAACTACGCGGAGGTGGCTAAAGGATTCACATGCATATTAAAGCAGATCGTTCCCTTCCGTTGGGATGAAATTGCTCAACAATCCTTTGAGAAGCTGAAGACGTTACTTGTTAATGCTCCTTTGCTTCGTCCTCCTGATTATCACCGCGATTTCACCTTGTATCTCGCCGCTGCGTTTAGCACCATAGCTATGGTTCTGGTGCAGGATGATGATGATGGTAATGAACATGTTGTTTATTATCTATCACGAAACCTTCTCGATACGGAAACGAGTTATGCTCATGTCGAGAAGTTGGCATTAGCCGCAGTACACGCTGTGCAGCGTTTTCGCCACTACATCCTGTTGCGTACGATAACAGTGGTTTCGGATTGCAACCCTATGACATATATTCTTTCTCGACAATTACTAGGGGTAAATACTCCAAATGGATCGTTATCCTGCAGGAGTTTGACTTAGAGTTTACTACTGCTAAGTCAACCAAATCACTTGTTTTCGCGGATCTTATATGCTCGCTCCCGACAGACTCCACTCCTTCACTCTCTGAGGATCATATCCCGGACGAAACTCTTTTCCTCATCAGTACTCGCGACCCTTGGTACGGCGACATAATCGTGTATCTTCAGACCTCCACATTTCGGTCTGAGTTGACTAAAGATGCCCGGCAATGGATTCGGCATCAGTCTCAACCCTACCGCATCGTAGGAGATACCTTATACCGCGTTGGAGTAGATTCGGTGCTCCGTTGGTGCCTAACCTTGGAGGAGGCTGAAAGGGTCCTAAATGACTGCCACAGTGGCGCGTGTGGTGGACATATGTCCGGATATGCCACTGCCCAGAAAATTTTGCGAGCAGGTTACTTCTGGCCGTCCATATTCAAAGACTGTATCGTTGCAGTCCGTAAATGTCACGTGTGCCAGGTTTTTCAGTGCAAGATGCGCGCGCCGCCTCTCCCTTTGCATCCTGTTATTACCGTCGGCCCTTTTGCGAAATGGGGCGTGGACTTTATGACGTGTAACCCTCGTTCGGCCGGGGGGCATGCGTATATAATCGTCGTTGTCGACTACTTCACTAAGTGGGCCTAAGCGATGCCTACACTTGCTGCCGACGGTAAGACGACTGCTCAGTTCATATTCAACCACATCATTGCACGTTTCGGGGTCCCTCAAGCCATCGTTACTGACCACGGTACTCATTTCCGAGATTATATGATGGCCGAGCTGACTTCAAGGTTGGGCTTACGTCACGATAGCTCAACGCCATATTACCCTCAGGCAAATGGCCAGGTTGAAGCAGTGAACAAGGTTTTGGTCACCATGCTTCAACGAATAGTTGGTATTCACAAATCCAATTGGCACCTCCAACTGTTCTCAGCTCTATGGGCATATCGGACGTCTGCAAAGAGTGCGACTGGATTCACACCATTTCAATTGGTGTATGGTCTAGAAGTAACTCTTCCGGTTGAATGCGAGATTCCTTCTTTGAAATTAGCTGTGGAACTTCTACCCGATACTTCTGCTGAGGAAGAACGTCTTTTGTATCTAGAACGGTTAGATGAAACCTGTTGTTTAGCTTCTTTAGTCATTGAAGCACAAAAGAAGCGGGTCAAAGCTCACTTTGATCAATCAGTTTCTCCACGTTCCTTTATCGAAGGAGACCTCGTCCTCCTATACGACCAAGCACATGACAAGCTTGGGGCCGGTAAGTTCCAACCTATGTGGCATGGGCCCTATATAATGAAACGCATTTTGAAAAATGGGGCTTATGAGCTTATAGATTATGAAGGAGTTTCGCTAGCGCAACCCAGAAATGGGTTGTACCTCAAAAAATACTACGCCTAAAGTGATTTTTGGTGTGGTGTGTGTACATAGGTGTGTGTTTTTCATTTGTGTGCATGTGTGGTGTGGTTTGTAATGTAAACATTTTTCTGCTGATCGGGTCTTCCTGATTGTGCAGATGTCCATCAATCTGTTTGTTGGTTTCGCGGATGGTGCCTCCCGCAGTACCAGGAATCTGTCTTCGGCGGCCTGGGTAATCTACGATCCTGCTGGTGAGTTGGTCAACCTGCAAGGTGTGTGTCTGGGACGTACTACAAATAACATCGCAGAATATAGTGCTGTGTTAGAATTATTAACTGAGGCTATAAACCTTGGTATCCGTGAATTACTTGTGTATCTAGACTCGCAACTTGTAGTATCACAACTGAACGGACACTATTCAGTAAGAAACCCATCCATTTTACGTCTGTATCTGCGTATTCGTTTACTGGAAAGAAATTTTGACTATATTACATATCATCGTATACCCAGACATATGAATACGTTAACTGATGCAGTAGCTAATTTGGTTCTAGATAGACATTTGCACAAATTGTAAATCATCATCACATGTAAAAGGAAAATCCATCCAGAAATAGATATGTATATATATAGATATCGAATGTTTGCATGGTGTGCATCACATTAAAATAAAAAATATACATGTTCATCTCAATACATCCGGAGACGACATGTCTCTCAAAAAATATGCATGATAAAAGCCCTAGGAGTCTAATCCGCATGGTGCTCATGATAACAAGTGACTGCACGCACTAAGCGTCTCAGAATTCGATGGAGGCGACTGGGCACTCCCACCGTGTGTCTCTGGTACACCATCGGTACATCTGCCAGCCAGGCATAGTCTGGGATCCCTCAGGCAATACCCTCAAGATTCTGGATCAACTCCCCCCCCTCTGCACCCTATGCCTGAAGGTTAGGTGCGAGAAGAGTCCTCCGCACGATAGGAGACATACCGGCTGGTCTCTCTGGGCCCACGTCTGCATACATATAAAATGTGTCAAGAACAGACGTGTATTAACAAAAAATCATAAAATATAAAAATCAAAAAGAGAAGAGGTCATACCCAACTCCTCATCCCAATCATCTCCCTCCGGCAGTGGGAGATCTGGGTCTCCAGTGAAATTGGTTCCTGCATATGGCCAGTCTTCCATTACAATCAACTGACGCCGCAACCACCCAAAAAACTCCGGCCTCCAGGACATCTGTTGGCCTCCTCCAGCTCTGGGCATCAGTGCTGCCCAGCGATCCATTCTTGGCTCTCGTGGAATTGGCTCAGCTACTACGGCCCCTTGGCCCTGGAAGATTGGTAATCGTTCCAGAATGAACGATACCAAGATAGAACCGTAGCCAAACTGTTTCAGTTTGGCCTGCTTACACTTCGTGAGCTGTCTCTTGATATTTATTGTCACTGCTGTGGTCCAGTCGAATAATAGGGGACTCATGCACTATGAGGCCAGTAAGAGTTGGGCCTTTGTTGCCTCGTGCGGTGCCTGCGAGCCCGCAGCCCGCGTGATGGTATGAAGCACTACCCGGAGTGCTAGATCAGGAATAGTATGGATGTCTACCTTTCCACTTCCTGATCCCAGTCGTGCCCCTCGGCACACTCGTGCCATCACTTGTTCCATCTTTTCACCAGACGGTCTGCTCCCTGTCAATATGGGCACCGAACCTCTGCACGATAATCCGATTATGAAGTATACGTCAGAGACCTCCAGTTCTAATACTTGGTCCCGTAACTTGAACACTTGTTCATGTTCGTCCCATATGCTGATCAGGTACTGTAGGAGCTCAGGCTGAGCTCGTAAACAAGGTGTTAGGAAGAACTTTTTTAGCCCACAGTTCTTGAGGGCATTCATGCAAGTTTCATTCTCCATGGCTTGTTCATCCTCTTCCCCGTGCTCCCTCTCTTTCCACTCAATGACCATTTTGATTGGTTGCCTGCATTTACATGGTCAAAAAACTTCAATTAGACCTCTGCTATCCTTAAAAATTCATACAATTCATTCATTTTGTGACAATTTCAAACGGAAAATTGGATTGCGCCGCTGGCGCGACTGTTTTCCTAACAGTCGCGCCAGTTGGCGCGGGCCCTTTGGAAATAAAATTCCATTGGCGCGGGTCCGTGCCGGATACCCGCGCCAATGGGCGGAGCCCTAAAAATTCAAAAATTCCTCATAAGAAGTCTAATATGCAATAAAGAGTTATGAAAAATGGATTAAAATGGAGTACAAAGAAGCGCCTCTTACCTGGAACAGATGGGAATCTGAATGGTAGTCCGGATCGGTCGCAATCGCCGTCAGAAGTTTGCACACAAAATGGACCACTGCTGCTCTTCAGTGAGGTAAATAGTGAAAAGTAATTTTATTTTTACCATTTGACATATTTATAACTTTTTGAACTCAAAATAGGTTTTGAAAGTTATTTATTATGAATATTTTAATATATTTTGTCAAAAATGGGTTTTACACTTGCTTTTTGTGCAGCAACAGGTTTTTTACACAACTTAAACGGTGAAACGAGTTGTATTTTATACTTTTTCGGACTCGGTAAATACACGAAAAAGTCATTTTGGAGTCATCTTTCAGCTCTTTTCTGACTCTCTAAACATGAAAAGATTTTCGAGGCCCTTGTCGTTTCAATCTCGTTAAAGTGGACACGAATCAACATTTACCCAGTATACGTTTACCCCTTTTTTGGGCTAGGATGGATTATTTACGAAAAAGGAATACCCTAGCCTCTTGCGACTAGGAGGTTTTCTCGGATATTGTTTTCTACCTTTTCGGGTCCGAGGAACTATCTACGAAAAGGGACCGCTGGAGTTTACTTTTCTGTTGTCTTTTCAAACTCTCTAAATATGAAAAGACGTCGATTTCTTCGTTTGTCAGACTCGTTAAACCCTGATGACATCGCATTCAGTCGAAATGACGTTATTCGAGTTCCTCCTTCCTAGGGCTCGTTAAATGTACTAGGATGGATTCGCCCGAAGGGCGGACTTATATTACAAGCATATGCTATCCCCTTCAAGCTTGTTATTAAAAATAATTGGGGTACTCACCAGAAATGGTGGGGAAAAATGGAACCAGCATCATTGTCGTGTCGGCAGTTTGTCGCTCTTGAACATGGCACTGGTCTGCATTCGTGTCGGGTTGGGGACATCTCATCTCGTTCTTCACTTGCCTCCGTGGGTTTGGATAATCCCTTTTGACCTCTCATCTTCTCATTGCCTCGTCACCATGACCTCTGATCCGTTGATGTCAAATACTGCCAAATCCACTATTGTGCCGTTATATGTTCAAGAGAATTTGACCTCTGCAAGTATCAACCTTCCTCTGATTCTCATACGATTCACAAAAAAAAAATCATGTTCCTCTGTCTCGTGTCGATGATGTGGGAAACATTATGGCCCACCTTCGATCAAGGTCACTTCCTGTCGACTTCAGCTCATTGTCCGAGAAGATGATATAGAGACTCCCTTATGGTACCTTGGAGCCTGCATACCTCAATGGCAGGTTCGTCGCATTCGACGTGGGGTTTTCATCATTGGCCTCCGATCGAGTGATCCTACGAATGTTCGACGTCAGCTCATTGATTCACATACCGTAGGTTGTACCTTTAGTACCTTGAGGGCCATTGTCATTATTGGTGGTACCTCTCGCGTCTGTTAACAACTTTCATCATTGGCTGGTAATCAGACGATGTTCTTGCATGTTCGACTTCAGCTCACATATTCGCATGCTTGAACTTATACTTTGTTCGGGTCGAGATGGAGCGCAAGACCCTGGATTGTGTCTGTTGTAATCCAGGCTGCGATTTTGTGGATTATTATGATTATTTACATGACTCACTGATTGGATGGATGCGACCATACCTGAGTCTATTTATCGATCCTCACTGGATGGCTGCGTCCATGCCTTGGATCCGGATTATTGTATACTGCGGGCGGGGACGAGTCGTTCATACCACGCATATATACCATGTACCGGGAGATATCGCCTTGGTACTTCGCTTCTGTGTTTTTCCGATGGCAGAGCATTTAAGATGATTCGTAAAGCATTTCACCTCTCTCTCGCCTCTTGCTTTAGGGGGCATCTGTTACAATGTTAGACTTGTCACCGTCCTCGCCATTCCCCATCCTCGCACATTGGCGGCTCATTTCCGTGACTCACTGCTGCAGACAAGATTCTGAAAATACTTTCATTGCATCCATCCTAAGATGAGTTTGTCATCTTCCAAGACATCTCCATGCAAACCTCATAGTTTTTTCCACCGGGCGCGGTTCCACTGTTCAGCCCTCACGCCAAGGGGGAAAATCCTCCAAAGAGGGCGCGCCAATTGGTGCTCTGTCATAGAGCCGCACCTGCGCCAACCATATTAAGAGGTGTTTTTTAAAAATAAAAGGCGGAAGTTTCATCCTAACAAATTCCTAGACTGATATCTATCTTGAGTTGGGTGGTTTGGCTACGGATTTCCATAGAGAGGAAGTGGTTTGCCACCTCTCATGGAAGCTTCCTTGATGATAGGGCCAATCCCATAATTATAGGGATCCCAACTTCCCTTCCTCCATCTATAAAAGCTTGCACATCTCCTTTGCAAGCTAGTTCCCAAGAGCTTTCACATCCTTATGCTGCAAGAGCCTTCTTGATTCCCTTAAGGCCAAATCCAAGCAAGGAGACTATTTTCAAGTATCCGGAGAGAGAGGCTTGTCCCATCCTTGACAGGCTTTACCGAGACATGTTTTGTTGACGACCCGCCAAAGGAGAATTCGGCGTCGAAGCTATGGTTGTATTCTTCTTTTGACTCATTAATGATAAGCGACTATTGGTTATGGTTCCACTCTTGTTCTTGATTGTGTTAAGGAGTTATGTCCTCTTCGACTGACATATAGTTGTATATAATGGATTTTATGCGTGCGTTTGTGTTGTTTCTTGCATGTGCAGGTGTCCGATCACGGAAATCGTGAGGATTGTGATCTGCCAGGGCGAAGGAACGGGAGCACCACCTCTTCTACAAACGACAGCGTTGGATTCCAGGTAAGCCTTCATCGCAAGTTGGTTTATTTACAATTAGGAACCTGCACTGTAGCGTGTTTGATTGTTGCTAGACCCGATCTGGGCTGGTAGGGATCGCCTCTGTCCGTAGAGGGGATTTACCTCTTCAACAATGACTTTTGCAAAGAAGCTGGGATTAAGAGGGAGACCACAACTGTGTATACTCCTGAGCAAAATGGTGTTGCTGAAAGAAAGAACAGGACCATTGTGGAAGCTTCCCATACCATGCTATATAATGAAGGTCTTTCGAAGTTTCTATGGGGAGAAGCAGCTGCGAACACTATTGTGTACATTAAAAATAAATGCCCGCATTCCGCTTTGGACTCCAAGACTCCCGAAGAAGTATTATTTGGTAAGAAACCTGATGTTTCTCATTTTAGAGTCTTTGGTAGTCCTGTTTATTTTCATGTGCCGAAAGAAAAGAGAAGCAAGCTGGATGCTTATGGAAAGAAGAGAATGTTTGTGGGCTACAATGAAACTCAAAAGGCATATAGAATCTATGTGTATGGTCAAAGAGAAGTGGAAATATGCCACGATGTTGCCTTCGATGAATATGTTGCCCTCAAGAAAGTAAGAAATCTTCCTAGCTCAAAGGAAGACAAAGAAGAAGAAGAAGTTGGAAGGCAGGAAGAATCGAAGGATTAACCTTTGCCCGATGTTGAAGGACCGATGGATCCTATTGATCCACCTCCTTATAACAAGAAGAGACCATCATGGCTCAGGGACACTCTCAAAGATGATGAGAGACATATTGCCCCAAAGGGGACATTCCGTGAAAGTAAGAAGTCGAATAGATATGAAGGGTATCTAACAGCTATGAGTACAATTGTACAATATGAGCCTAAATCATTTTAAGAAGTTGTAAAACATCGATTTTGGAAGGATGTTATGCATGAAGAATATGAGTCCATTATGAAGAATGATGTCTGGGAAGTGGTCCTGAGACTGGAGGACAAATCTGTTGTCACCTCAAAATGGCTCTTCAAGAGCAAGCATGGAGTCGATGGAAGTGTTGAAAAGTACAAGGCAAGATTTGTTGCCCGAGGCTTCTCTTAAAAAGAAGGCATAGATTACGATGATATATTTGCACCTATGGCCCAATATACCACCATCCGATCTATCATTTCCCTTGCTGCAACGCAAGGGTGGAGTCTCCATCAGATGGATATGAAGATTGCATTTCTGCATGGTTCAATAAAGAAAGAGGTTTATGTGGAGCAACCTCTGGGTTTTGAAGTCCAAGATTGAGACACCTATGTATGCAAGTTGAAGAAATCCCTCTATGGGTTGAATCAAGCCCCCAGGGCTTGGTACGAGAGGATATATAGCTACTTGATGAAGCTAGGCTTCACTCGAAGTAATGCCGATCCAAACCTTTATTTTAAGGTTGATAGAGAAAGGCCTCTCATTCTAGTTCTCTAGGTGGACGATCTCTTCCTAAAAAGTGTTGACCCTCTCATTCATTAATGTAAGAGGGATCTAGCTTCCGAGTTTGAGATGAAAGACCTAGGACTGATGCACTATTTCCTAGGCTTGGAGGTCCAACAAAGGCCAGGTGAGATTTTCCTTTCTTAAGGAAAATATGTTGTTAAGCTACTAGAGAGATTTGGAATGGTGGACTGTAAGTCTGTGTAGACACTAATGGAACTCAACTTTAAGAAATTGTGTGGAAGCGTTGCTGGGCCCAAGCTGAGAAATCCCGCTGAGTATCGAAAACTCGTAGGGGATCTAATGTTCTTAGTGAACTCCTGTCTGGACGTATGTTTTGCAGTGAACACTTTCAGTCAACATATGGTTGAGCCTCATCACATTCATTGAATTAGTGTCAAGAATCTATTGATATATCTTTGGGGCACAATCAACCATGGGTTGAGATACACTGTCGGGAGTTTGAGACTCCATGGATATTCTGATGCTGATTGGGCTGGAAGTGTGGTGGATCGCAAGATCACATCCAGATGTTGCTTCACCTCGGGTTCTGCTTCGATATCTTGGATGAGTAGGAAGAAGAAGTCGGTGGCTTTGAGCACCGCTGAGGCTGAATACATTCCAACAAGTATGGCCTTTTATGAAGCTGTTTGGTCAATAAAGCTCTTAAGTGAGTTGTTCGGACATGTGTTAGATACCATTGTTATCCTTTGTGATAACCAGAGTGGGATTCATCTTTCTAAGAATCTTGTGTTCCACGATCGATCCAAGCATATTGATATTAAGTACTACTTTGTACAGGACATGATACAGCGAGGTGTTGTAAGGCTTGACCACATAGGAACTAATGAGCACATCGCAGATATTCTCACGAATCCCCTAGGGAAGGTCAAGTTCCTAACCTTTCGTGAGAAACTTGGAATCATGGAAAGACCATATTGTGAGGGTCCTGCTTGAGTTGGACTATGAGCTTTGGGAGCTCCAAGTTGCTTGGGGATAGCTTCTTGGAGCTATAAGCACACACGGGGCTAGGCTTGCCTAACTTTGTTGTGCTTCTTCCCCACTGTTATGATTTTTTAGTTAGTTCACCTTATCTTTTATCTATGCCCTGCATGCATCCTACCCATGGAGTTTCAGAATCATGGGAAGTACCTCTCATTTGGTCAATGAGGTAGGAAATGTGGATAGAGACCAATAACAAGATCGATGGACGCATCGGAGATTTCGTACCCTCTATGTCTAGGATGGCACATGTCAAACACCTTAATCTAGGATCAAGTCTGATGAGGTTCCTACCTCTAAACCGACTTCAGGTCAATAAAATAACTTCAGGTTAGTATGTGACTCTTTTGAGTCTATTGAGGTTTTACCCTCTAAACTAACTTTGGGTCAGTAAAGTAACTTCGGGTCAGTAAACTAACTTCGGGTTAATATGTGACTCTTTTTTAGTCTATTGAGGTTTTTCCCTCTAGGCTGACTTCGGGTCAGCGGAGTGTGATGTCTTTGTGACTCACTCTCGTTTGTTTTCCCTTGAGCCAACAAAGCATGCTACATCAGGATGATGCAGGAACACATGATGATAGTACATGATGGTACTGATCACTAGATGGCACCGGTGGACAGATGGAGTTCTCCTTAGTTGAGAGGGAGTGTTAATTTTGGTCAACTAGGTCCAAACTCCATGTTGCACTACTCATATGATGATGATTATATATTTTTTGGATTCCTCTTTAGGAGAGGTTCAAGATTGATCTAAAGATCATCTTGTTTGGATGAGCAGAACGTATATTTGAATTTTATTTTCCACACATGTGCAAGGTCGACCAAATTTGTAATGTAGGCTCACAATCCCTACAGATGTGTCACACACCATCATTAATGGATATAAATTGGAGAGAGATGATGTCCATTTCATCATCATCTTATCACACACATTCCTCATGATCTGATTGGTTCATACAACCTAGAAGATGCTTCTCTCTCTCCCTCGTGTGAATATGGATGCCGAAAATGGATGCTAGGAATATGGATGTCGAAAATGGATGATGGAAATCTGGATGCCGGAAATATGGATGAGCAGAACATATATTTTGATTTTATTTTCCACACATGTGCAAGGTCGACCAAATTTGTAATGTAGGCTCATAATCCCTACAGATGTGTCACACACCCTCATTGATGGATATAAATTGGAAAGAGATGATGTCCATTTCATCATCATCTTATCACACACATTACTCATGATCTGCTTGGTTCATACAACCTAGAAGAGGCTTCTCTCTCTCCCTCATGTGAATATGGATGCCGAAAATGGATGATAGGAATATGGATGCCGGAAATGGATGATGGAAATATGGATGCCGGAAATATGGATGATGTTAGATATGGATGCTGGAAATGTGGATGAGGGATTATTTTGTTGACTTGCGTTGAATTTTGGAGATGTCTTTGAGGTGTGTGTGTGTGACACTTGCGGAAGGCTGATTTTGTTGTTGGAGAAGCTGGTTTGACCAACTCAAGGCTTTGCTGGCTGGGGCATCCTGTTGACTGTTGTAAAAAAAAATTATCTATCCATTTGCTGGACAAGAAGAATTTTGATACATTATTTGGCTCGTCTTTTGTTGATTTATTATTATGTTCTATCAACATTTTACTTTCATGTTTATGTGATTGCTAAATTGAATTGGGCCTATAAGAAAGATTGAAGTAAAACTGCATTAAGCATAGAACATGGTTATCTAAAATTAACAGGTAAGAGATTAGGTTTGATAGCTTATGGCTAGGGCCATATATGACTGTAAATGTACATGAAAATCTTCTTCATGCTTTGCATTTGGCAAACTTTGAAGGGAAAACACTATATTTTCCTATCAATGGTGGGCACCTCAAGTTTTTCATCGCTTGAAGAAGAAGGTGCAATGGAAACCTACCTTGCATCATAGTATTTTATTTTATGAACTTTCATTCCATGTTGTTTTTCATTCTCTAAGCTTTGTGTCAAACTTTCTTGAAGAAGTTTGCATGGGAGGAGTTGTCACACAAAATAGGTCAATGATGCGGCTCTTATAGAATCCTATCAACAAAAATTCTAACTACACTCCAGGGTCCTATGTCCTACATGTCCAAGGTTCCTTAGCTTCTCTCTTTTCCTCCCCATAAGAAAATACATGAGGAATCCCTAGATTGTTTTTGATCTCCCCTTCTATAGTAGAAAAACCCTTGGAAATATAGGCATGGTAATAATGGGTGAGAGCATAAAATTAATAAGATGGGTTCCTAATTAACATGGATAGTCGAGAAAAATCCCACTAAAAATAGATCAATGATTGATATATTTTAGCAATGTTGAAAATGGAAACAAGAAACAGTGAAGGAGGCCTCCTGAAACATCTTTCCTGATCCTAGTTGGAGAGTGATCACCTAAACTAGGTGGGGACCACACATGTGTTTTTTGTCGAAAAGTCTATTTTTAGACTATGTCTATTTTTAGACATATGGAGCATGGTCTAGGAGTTGCGGGATGCTATTCTTGGATGATTGGTCGAGTTGGTAAAAATAGATGGACATATATTTTTAGACATACAGGTCGAAGTCTATTTTTAGACTGCCTGTCTAAAAATAGAACAGTCAAATATTATTAGCCCTTAATAATATTTTGACTATAAACTTTATCTTATCCTCTTGGAGCACTTCAGTTCGAGCTACAGATGTGGCACATTGCAGCTGACAGAAGGAAATACACTTTTCTTAGGGCTTAAGTGAAGCTATTGCATGATGACTTCAGTTAGAACTCATGTGACAGAGTTTGGTGGAGTTGATTGAGGAAGTTAGTGGAGTTGTATTCAGTTTAACTAATCTAAACATAGTTGAGCTTTTTGTATCCAAGTTAACTAATAGACACAATTAGTGAGAGTGGTGTGAATTAATTATTAATTAATTCACTAATTATAAACTCATAAATCAACTAAAGAATACATCAGTTAACTTCAGTGCATGGACAAGCTGGAGACTAGTGCGTAAATAGGTGAAAGAGCAGTGTTAACTATCGGTTAGGACTATAATGTTGCTATTTGCAACACACAGATAGGTGGAGTAATCAATAAGGATTGCGCAGTTCAATCCAGGTGGTTTATCTATATAAAGAGACCATCCCATAGCATTGAAAAATGCAATTGAGGTTGGCTATCAAGTGGCTAAAGGTTGGAGCATGAGTTTTGCTAGATCTATCTTGATAGTGTGTAGCAAGGGAGGTAGTGCATGAGAGCTTGCAAAGAGCTTTGTACTATGATTGTTACATGATTTCCATGACATGTATAATATACAGATAGTTGGGGGTTTTCTTTAAATTTCTAAGTTTTCCATGAACATCGTTCAGACAGTGGAATTTTTGTGGTTTTAATGTGTGCATGCAATTGATTTTATTTCCGCATGTGATGATCAATGGTAGAAGAGATTCTGTATTATGCATGAAGCTAAAATAGTGTGTGATCAGGAGAATCTCGGTGGATAACATATCATTTATTCAAATTTATACATGGTATCAGAGCGATATTGATCATTGGAGAAATTGCAAAGCATTGAAGCGGTTGAGTTTTAGGATAAACTCAAGAAACATAAAGATGGAGAAAGCCGGAAATATACATGCATATTGTATATAATTTTCTACAAGGAATGAGAGCGAGAATTTTTGGGTGCGCGAGTTTGTAGGGAATATCTGAAAATTTTTGGTGAAATATTTTCAGAAACAAATAGCATATTTGGATTCCTTGCGAAAAAATACCCAAATTGAAAAAAAAATCGGTCGAATCGGAGCTCGGATGAGGGAGATATCATCGATTTAAAATCAGCTCTTTTGTTAGAAAATTTTGCGACGGCGGGACAATTGCAATGTGCGCGAGCCAAGAATCTACATGCATTGAGGTACAAGATGCATGCAAAGCTTTGAAGAGCAAAGCAGAGGTTAGTGACTTGGTGGTTGAGAGGAGCCTCTCAACATGCAGCGTGAGACGCAGTCTCGGAAGGTTGTGGAGCAGCCACAACTGGAGATGCAGAAGAATCTCTACAGACTTGAAGTAGATGGGATGTCTATGGAGCTTCCTACTGTTGGGAAGCGGAAGGAAGACATGCAACTGAAGCTTGAGAGGCAGCAAGTGTTGCATGCAGGCGAGAAAGACATGCAATTGAAGCTTGAGAGGGAGCAAGTTTTGCATGCAGGTAAGAGTGAACCTCGGGATGTGGAGCAGCCACAATATGAGGATCATGGAGTGGGAGAAACCACTCATGCAGAGAAATTTCATGCCAGATGGGCAGAGGGAGTGCATGCAGCTATACCACCAGGTCAGAGGTGGGGCGACATGCATGAGTAATCCCAAGAGGAGATTTCTGGGCAGGATTCATGAGATGGAGTGGATCTCATGAATTGAACCTGGCTATGAGGTGCCCATAGAGTAGCAGTAGCATGATCAGTTGGATTGATGCAGGCAGATTAAAGTGACAGTGTCGGATACTGGAGCGCGGATCAAAGTTGATAGCAAGTGCAGAGTGCATGGGTGCAAGAGTTCCTGATGACATGTGCAGTTGGTACTAGCAAAAGTCAAAGACTTTGATGATAGATGCATCAGACTGATTGAGTTGTTTGGAGCCTATTCAGCTTCAGAGGAGTTGCAGAGCAGGTGCATGGAGTTGCATGGCGCTTGTGAAGGTTGCAGGGCGAATGCATGGAGTTGCATGTCGCATGCAAAGACATTCCTTTCTTGTTGAGAGGGAGTGTTGAAAATGGCAACAAGAAACAGTGAAGGAGGCCTCCTGAAACATCTTTCCTGATCCTAGTTGGAGAGTGATCACCTAAACTAGGTGGGGACCACACATGTGATTTTTGTCGAAAAGTCTATTTTTAGACTATGTCTATTTTTAGACATATGGAGCATGGTCTAGGAGTTGCGTGATGCTATTCTTGGATGATTGGTCAAGTTGGTAAAAATAGATGGACATCTATTTTTAGACATACAGGTCGAAGTCTATTTTTAGACTGCCTGTCTAAAAATAGAATAGTCAAATATTATTAGCCCTTAATAATATTTGGACTATAAACATTATCTTATCCTCTTGGAGCACTTCGCTTGATGCCCGGATGTGGTACAAAATTATGCATGAAATACGTTCTAGGTTTAAGTGAAGCTATTGCATGAAGACTTCAGTTAGAACTCATGTGACAGAGTTTGGTGGAGTTGATTGAGGAAGTTAGTGGAGTTGTATTCAGTTTAACTAATCTACACATAGTTGAGCTTTTTGTATCCAAGTTAACTAATAGATACAATTAGTGAGAGTGATGTGAATTAATTATTAATTAATTCAATAATTATTAACTCATAAATCAACTGAGGAATACATCAGTTAACTTCAGTGCATGGACAGTTTCAGTGGAGACCAGTGCAGAAATAGGTGAAAGAGCAGGTTAACTATCGGTTGTGACTATACTATTGCTATTTTCAACACACAGATGGGTGGAGTAACCCATGAGGATTGCGCAGTTCAGGCTGGGTGGTTTATCTATATAAAGAGGCCATCCCATAGCTTGAAAACGCAATTCAGGTTGGCTATCAAGTGGCCAAAGGTTGGAGCATGAGTTTTGCTAGATCTAGCTTGATAGTGTGTAGCATGGGAGGTAGTGCATGAGAGCTTGCAAAGAGCTTTGTACTATGATTGTTACATGATCTCCATGACATGTATAATATACAGATAGTTGGGGGTTTTCAGCTTTAAGCTTTCCCATGAAATACCGTGTTCATATGTGTGAATTTTTATGGCTTTAATGTGTGCATGCAATTGATTTTATTTCCACATGTGATGATCAATGGTAGAAGAGATTCTGTATTATGCATGAAGCTAAAATAGTGTGTGATCAGGAGAATCTCGGTGGATAACATATCAGTTATTCAAATTTCTACAAGCAAGAGGTAGGTTGATCAAGGCTTGAAAGAAAGTAAAGGATTATGAAAGTGTTGATGGCCAATAATGACCTCATCAACACCAGGGAAGGCCACCCAGTCAAATTCCTAGATCAGACTCTTATCCATTTATATAATGGCTCCAACTGGTTTGATTGGGTCTAATAACCCCCTCTTTCTCCCTGTTAGCTTGTGGTTTATCTATTACTCACCAACAAAAAAAGAGCAAACATATATGCCCTCTTACTATGCACATGCAAGCAAGAAAATCCTTAAGCTGACTTGAGGACCCAACTAAGCCACTCCTAAAGTCTGCCCCTATGCAAGGGGAATTATAGGATGCATACTTAAATCTAAATATATATTTATTCTACAATGCATGTGATAAAAATAAATTATAAATCTATCTCGATTAAGAAGATATAGACCTATCCCAACCGAGAGCAGAACAACTAAATAATTGGGGATTTTAACAGGCCTTGTTTATGTTGCATATCTGGCTAATGAAATAGTTCTACAAGCTGATATTATAATTACCAAAACATGTTATGTTCAAAGATCTAATAACAATGAATGCTTAGCTATTAAAACCAGGAAAAAGTTATCATAATTTCAATAGTTATTAAATCATTTTTGGATGGCAGATTTCTGAGCAAATAGTTACTCCGAATTCTGATTTAAACACTTGAGAAAATGAAACAATTAACAACGGATCTATGAAGCTAATGAATTAGATAGCTAATCCAATAGATATTAATCCTCACAAACAAAAATGCACAATACGAGAACCTTCTCACATATATGTTATTAAATAAATAAAATCTATATTATAAACTAGAGTATTTAAAATACAAATTAATGAAACCCGGTCCCATGCTCTGTTTCTTGAACTGATCTCCAATAATATTTCATAAATCATAAACTTTGTCACTAAAAGAAAGATTTGCAATAGTGCAAGTTCCACCTCCAATACAAAGTCCAGATTTGAAAAGAAAAATCTCCATTAACCAAAATTTGAGTTTTCTCCTCTTTCTTATAGCTATAATCTCTAATACAAAAGTGCTTTAGAGACTCTAGTTGTAGAGAAGATGAACCCTTTCCCATTCTCAAAACTAATATTTATTCATTTACAAGAATCTCCAAAAATGGAAAACTGTCAATAGTAGTTTTCTGAATCCTCAATTAGGGTTGTAAATTCTCCATTCTTCTCTTTGTTGGTCATTTTCCGTTGCTCCAAATTCCCCAGTTTCAACTTTTCCAACCGATCTTCTGCTACAAACCAATCAAAACCAAAATAAAAATAAATTAAATTGCATATTAGAAATGAGAATAACAAACTCTAAAAAAATTGCTAAATTAAAATAAATAAAATACAAATAAATTTCCATGCTATGATTGCTTCTAATGGATCTGATTAGCCTTTGAGTATTGCTGAGGAATGAATTAATGATAGCAGTTTTCCTAAGCCAATGAAATTTTCTCAAATCAAATTAGAGAAAAACCAATTGTTGTTGCAAATACGTCGCTTTATTTTTATTTTCTGTTGATTGTTTGGGTCATTAAATGATTGAATCTGCTAAACTTAACATTCTCATATTGTTCTCCTCAGCCTTATTTTTTTCAACAAGTTATCTTGGGCCTCATTTGGCCAAGTAAATCTCAATATATGTCTCTCCAAAACCAAGATGTCAAAACTGCTAGAATTCTAAAATAATACATGCATGGGTCAAAATTAAACATTTTCTAATTAAAAATCCTAATTTAAATTAAATTAATAAATCTTAATTAACTATTAATTAATTACAATTATTAAATTAATTAAACATTTACAAATTAATTAAAATTATTAAATTAAAATTACAAATAATTAAATTAATTAAAAATACAAGTTAATTTATGAAGAAATCTTTCGGTAATAATCACATTATCAGGAACAAAGTCGATGCGTTTCGAACCAACTAGTGTGGTTCATCATCAGGACTAGGTGAGAGATCACATCAGTCGTTAAGTTTAAATAGATGTAGGAGAGGCAAAGAGAACCATTATAATCAGCTAACTTGACTATAGAATCCAAAACGGTTAGTTCTAATAATTAAAAAATAATAAAAAACAGCTAGTTTGAATATTAAAATTAAAAGTTTAATTAAAAATAAATAAAAATAAAAAAAATATAAATAAATAAATAAAAATAAAATAAAATTTTTTATATATCAATTTAATAGTTTAATTAAAAAATTATTTAAATTATTTATTAACTGATTATTAAAAATACAAATATTATTTTATTATAAATATATATTATTTTATTGTAAATCTATCTTTTTAAGAAAAAATATAAAATAAATAAATAATAAATAAATAAATAATAATAATAATAATAATAATAATAATAATAATAATAATAAAATTTTAAAATTAAAAATATATATAAATAAAATAAAAATAAAAAATAAAAAATAAATAATTAAATAATAAAAATAATAATAACAATATAAAATAATAAAAAATATAAAAATAAAATTAGATCCATTCATTTACAATTTAGTTACAAATTGAAACGGCTAGTTTGAATATTCAAATTAATAGTTTAATTAAAAATTATTACTAAAAATAACAAATTTTATTTTAATTAATATCGTTAATGATTTTTCAAAATAAAAATATTATTTAATTATAATTATATATTAATAATTTGAAATTCTATCTTAAACAAAAAATAAATAAATAAATAAATATATATATATATATATATATATATATATATATATATAATAAAAATAAAAGTAAAAATAAAATAAAAATAGTTCTATCAATAAAATTAAAAATCAACATGGCTAGAAAAATATTAAAATTATTATTATTATTATTATTATTAATATTTAAAAATATGGAAAAGTGTGTCATAACTCTTTGGCCCATTCGAATGGTCCAAGAAGAGGAGGTATTTACATGGGAGGTATAAGGTGGAGAGGTGGATTAATGGGGAGTGATAATGAGGAAGGATGGGATCAGAGAGTCTCAGAGGTATAAGGGTTTTAGGAGTCATAAGGAGATGGGTTACGAGATGGAGGAGGGCCGAGATTTGGAGGAAGGTATGTAAGGTGAGGTGGGAGGTGAGGAGGGCTATATAGAGTGGATCCTCCTATATAAAATTACAACTAATTTATAAGTTCAACAAGATTTGAGAATTATTATTAAATATTTTTAAATAATATAAAATGTTATATTATATGGTTTTAACTATTATACAATTTTGGCTGTGGTGGGTGTATAGGATGGTTAGTAAAATAAAATAATAATTAATAAAAAATAGTATTTATATAAAATTATTTAATTTACAAAAATTAAAATAATATACATTTTATATATTTTAATTTACACACAGAAAATTAATCGAACTTTGGATAAGTGTCATTTGTAAATCGTGAGTTTAAATGAGGTGAAACGAGAATCGATGAAAAGCTAATGAAAAACTGAACGCAATGATGCAATGAGAATGTAAATCTGAAGAAAATAAAAATCTCGCAAAAATGTCACACAATTAACCAAAAGAAAATATTAAACGGTAATATGACCAAAATTTATGTAGAGGGTCCCCATTATTATTATGAAGATAATAAGTTAAAATTGGGGGAGTTGTGATTTTACCACAACAAAATGGAAAATATTTGCCTCACTAAAAGAGACAAATGGCCCATAACACTTCATAGGGAGAAAGGTTTGTGAGTAAGTGTCATAAACATTACGTTTTCACCCTACCAAAATTTGATTGTAAATGTAGATCTCATCATGACAAGTAGCTCAATTAGGGGTCAACATAAGCTAGAGAACTATGAATGGTAGACATTCATTGAAGCATTACAAATGATAAATATTCACTATGTATCATAAATCTACAAATCTAATTTCATCATGAGAGGTAGGCCCATTAAAGGTAAAAAAAGAGCCTAAGTGTTGTGAATGATGGATATTCAAACCATTGATTTAGATCAACAACTCAAAACCTCTTGCAAATCCCAGTCATATTGGGGCTTGGAAAAAGTGGATATGCTGTAAGCAATATATATTCACCATATTAGAATAGGTTAGGGATCGATATTTCGTTGCAGTGAGTAGCCTAATTAGGAGTTGATGGAAAGTGTAATGCCATGAATGGTAGCTCTTAGACCTCCTAAAAGATATCAATGGCGTAAATTTGATCTTGGGGAGGTAAACTTATTAGGGGATGAAAAAAATTCAAGTGCCTTGAATGGTTAGAATTTCTCCCACTCTTCCAAATCTATGATTGAAATTGTGTCACAGAGAGATAAGCCTATCAATGTTCCATATGGACAAAGGTGCTACAAATGACCAAGATCACATTAAAATATCAAATCAACAAGCCCCAGGCCTTTGTAGGGCACCCTCGCTTGCTATTGCCGAAGGTGGTGGCTCCGCAAGAGGGAAATATTCACCCATAGAGAATTTAGGATCTCCACCTATGCAAGGATTCCACCAAAACCCCAGAGGACTAGATCCCTCCCACTATTCTCAACTACCACATGTTTGTCATGAAAGTAAAAAGTGGTAACTTATGCCATTAAATGTAGAAAAAAATCATCTTCCCCTTATTTTATATGAGAAGTTTAAGTGCAAGCAACTATAACAAATTCAATGAAGCTTAAATTGTCTCCTATTATTGCCATCCAAATTTGAAGCTTGCCACCTTTTATATTTGCTTCACTTGCAAGTTGCACCCATTGCTTGCTTCCACTTAATCGTGACAAAGAGAAATTTTTTATTTAATTATTTCCAAGGCCGATTTTCCTTTGTTGCATCTTTTGAAAATATTCTTTCTTGGACCCTTTCACATTCAAAGTTTTCAAGTTCCCCTCCTCATGGCACACTGCAACACAACAAAGATCATTTTGTTCTAATACATCACAACTCAAAAAAATCTTTCCTCTGTGACATTTCACTTGAACCTAATTTTTTTTGCACAACACAGTGTTTCTCCTTTCCAACGTTTCACAAACAATTTTTTTTTTCCCATGTGATACATCATATCATGACAAAAATCTCTTCCTTGCAATATATCACATTACATAAAAGATCTTCTCCACATAACACCTTGCATTCTCCCAAGCTCTTCTCTACATGACCAACTCTTCATTTCACATTGCATGAATATCTCTTTTTTACAAAATGTTGCATATTGCTCAAGATTTTAGGAATGGGTATGACACGCTATGTATCACACCCAAAAAGGGAAAAGACACATGACACACATCGAACCAAATATTTTCTTAAATACATACAATACACATGAAATTGAGAAAGAGGTAGAGGATGGAAGCCATTTTAGGGTATTAAACTTCCTAAGGGGCGTCTAGGCTCGACCAAACCTTGCACAATCCTAGTGATATGCATCCCATTGTGGATGGAACCATCTTCTTCCATCCAATAAAAATACCAACCTCGTTGCCAAAAATAAATAAATAATAAATCGATAGAAAATTAAAATATCTACACCTCAATAAACTTAAACTTTAATAATGAAATTGCTACACAAAAATTGATTCCTTATCTTATAAACGAAAAATTTTGATATACCAATTTAATATTTCAATTACACTAAACTTAAAATTATATTATCATATGAAATGTAATATAATTTTTTTAAATATTAAAAATGCTCACTTTTACTTTTACTTAGAATTGACTCAAAAGAAGGGGATCAACCTTGGAAGGAAAGGTATCATAAAATCAAATAAAAATTATGGTGGGATGTCAATGTCTGGTCAAACAGAAAATGACATAAAGTGCTAATGCATAATTCATCTGTAAAATGGTTTATAAGGTTAAATTTTAATCAAATAATAAGACTATATAAAAATGAATAATAAAAATTGATATTTATTTATAAGATATTTCATATAAAAAACAATAAAACTACCTTTTATTTTTTTCATACGAAACACTTCATCCAGCATAACCCGATTATTTTTATCATCGCCTTAATTTATTTTTATCTCTTCTTCATCGCCACATCAGCAGCCGATCTGGACAAGGAACTCTCGCCACGTGTACGTCAGTCCAGTCTTGGCTTGGGTGAACAGTCAAAGCGCGAGGCAGCGGTTCCATTACTGTCGGAGTTGGTGGTTAAAAGGAATCGATCGCGGTACGACGCACGTCCTTTCACTCGTTGCCCTCCGGGAAATCAATGCGTTTTGATCTTAATTTGGAGCAGAACTCCCGTAGGAATATGTTTCTCTGAACTGCGGATGTCCGGCTGGATTCTTTTATCCAGAGAGCCTGTAAGTACTCTCTCATCTCTTGCCATTTTTGTTCTCTTGTTTTCTGGACGTTGTGTTTCTTCACTTCTCTCTCTGGTAAGAGAAAACTCTCAAATTCTTGTCGTAAAATTGGCATTTGAGTTTTTCGGTAATTCCGTGCATGATGGTTCTGTTAATGCAAATAATTCATGGGAAAATTAAGTGAAAACAAAGCCAAATTAGGGTTTTTATCAGGCGTTCCAGTGACCACAAGGCTTGAGATTGTAACAGACCTAAGGCGGGTCTTCTAATGTTATAAGAATTGTCCTGCTTTATTATGAAATTAATTTGTTTGTTTTTGGGGAACTGCTTTGAGAAACATGCCCGGAGAGTGGGAGATGCAAAGCATAACATGCACTTCCTTCAGGTTAGGTTTGAGGGTTATCTATTTCAACGTTGTTGCTAAGGACTTGCACCTGGCCTCACCCCTTTCGAAACATGCCATATTGGTAGGGTAGAGCTTGGCGAGAATGGAACCCTGGTGGACGGGTTAGTTCTCCGTCAACCTCCTCACTGAACCGAGGCCTTAATGGTATGGATATTAATTTTTTGGTAGTCCATTGCATTACGCTCACTATTGCATTTCTTAATAGACACGTCAGACTAATAAATTTGGTTTACTCAGCCTATGTGATTACAGAGAAGCCCGTTGCGAGATTTTTTGATTTAATTCAAAGCCTTTCAAGGTTTTTTTAAGAAAATAAATTGTTCCTATATAAGTTGATTGCGGTTCTGCTTTAACTTTTGACAGGCACAGCCTTCAGAGAATTGCTGGGTTGCTTGTTCATGCATTTTAGATTTCAACGTTACACACAACCTCAGAGTTGTTCCTCTTTATGGCAGATTTAGACCAAACCAGCCTAGCAGATTCAGACCAAACAAGCCTATGTAAACTTAGGATGTTTCTGTTATTGCCCTATGAAAGTATGAATAAATGGATCTAGCAAGTTGGTTTCCTAGTTTATGTTTTTATTTTTTCCTTGTAGTAAATCGAGACATTTCCTTAAACAACTAAAGAAAATTAACAGATAGCGGGAAACATTCAAACGTTCAAGAAATCAATTTTTTCTTGTAGTTTTGAACATTCAAGAATCAAAGTAATGGCCAATCACAGTTGGACCCAGCTACTGTTCCATTTTACTGTGCTGCCTAAACTCTTATTGCAGTACTCCTGCGGAAAGTAACAATGCGAAGAAGACAATTAGACAAATTCTAACTTCGGATAGCCTGATGATTCAGGGCACTAGTATAGCTTCCATGCCACTCATTAATCTTAACAGATCTGGACTACATCTCAGTAGTTTTTTTTATCCGAGGTTTTCTTCTTATTCTGCTTCTTCCATGACACCTGAGTTCCCAACAATTGGGAGACTGAAGATGTTGGACAATGCTTTTGCCTGAATTGCCAGTCTTGTCATCGTTGCCCAATTCATTTTCTGTACTATCCTCTTTCCCAGACACATTTTTTTCCTATGTTGTTCTCTCTATCATTATCGTTTTGGACATTCACACAATGAAGTGCTGCATTTAGTCATTGCTTTGGTTCCCCTTCAACTTCTCATTCTCCTCGCATGCTAAATTCAAAAGGTGAAAAATCCTTTTCATGAACATTTTATTTTCTCTCAAATCTGTTTAGACTCTAGAGTTCCTGCAATACTTCAGCTTCAGAAACTGAAGTTCCATCTTCCAAAGGGTTCACTTGTTTTAGTATTTCCCAAAGATTGACTCAAATGATCTTTTCAGTGCCAATCTACTCTTCCCTTTCTGGACTTTTAAAATTCCAGTTCCTTCTCTGAATGGACAACCATCTTCTGTCAAGCTGACATGGAATGGCCTTGCACCTAAAGGCAACTTTCTCATAATCTAGTGCTTGCTTCCAGCAAGACCCATAAAACTGCAGTATTTATCTTCTTGGGAAGGCACTGCCCAAAATTCAATTCAATAATCACTTGATCTATGTGGATGTCTTTAACAGAGACTATTTAGCAAAATCTTGCCCTCTGCTTGGAGATGTTGCGCTGCCTCTGCGTTGGCCTGCGTCACCCTCCTGAGGGACTGAGTCACACCCTTTGATGGCTGCGCTGCCTCCACTGCGTCTCTGCTGCCCTTGCTCTGCACTGTACTCTTGGCCCTTCTGACCAATCACTGCATCTGCCCCTCACTACAACTCTGAGTCACTTAGATTTGATCTTTGTCCGAGCACTGCTCTGTCAGAAGAATTCGATCTCGTAGACTCTGTGTGTGTGTCTTCAACTTACCCCAAGCCTCTCTTATTCTTTTTCTTTGACACATCAACGATCGTGATTTAATCTCTTATCGACGACTTAGATTAAAAGACTGCTTGATCCGCATCACTTAGAAGTTAGAACATTTCATCACATGTGTTTAATTAATTCACTTTAATTTTTCTAATTCCCTAAGTTAGACTTAGGTTCCTCATTTAAAAAAAATTAATTGTTTTAATATCTCACACATTAGATGAAATTTTTCCAAACGTTTTCTGGGTTTTGGAGGTCTTGTGTGTTTTAGCCCTTTTACAAAATTTCAGGGCTAGAGCACACCCGATGCTACCTCAAAATCTCAAGACTCCCTCTTAGCGCGGAGTGTGCTCTAGCAATACATCCACACCATGTATCGCAAGATATCGACATCGGTCTCTGCGCTGCTGATGCTTTGCCTGCTGCCCTCCATCCAATGCGCTGTTGCTTTCTGTACTGCTGCCCATGTCACTGCCACTGACACTGCTACATTTGTACTGCAGCTCCCTCTCAATTTCATGCTGCCCATAGCACTGCCACTGCTAACTACTGCATTGCAACTCAGTTGCTGAGAAGTAAGCAACTGAAGGACCCCTGCCCAATCATTGACAGACAAGTCGGGCTGCATCTCATCACTGAAGTTCCCTTGGCTGCTGCTCTGCGATGTCTTCCTTGAAGCCACTGCGCTGCTGCAGCACTACACTGCGTAAGCGCTGCATCCTCTGCGTTGTTGAAGTCCCATTAGCCTCTCTGCGCTGCTGCTGTCTCTGCACTACGCTGCTCCCTCTACAACGTCCCAACTCTACCCTTCGCTTCACTGTGATCTCCTGCACCCACCGCTCTACTTGTCCCCCTACTGTCTTAAGGCTCTCGTAGCTCGTATGTGATCCAAGAGTTAGGCATACTTAAGGATCCCACTATCTTCATCTGTAGCTGCTCTATAGATCCATATCACCCCACTTATGTGGCTCATGTGCACTCATGGCTACGTCATCATCACTCCCATCGTCCTTTGCTTCTGTTGCCTTGGATTCAGAAGATCCTTTGTCCTTCTTCTCAGGACAAGTGCTGGTGAAGTGTCCAAGTTCGCCACAATTAAAGCACTGGACCTTGGATAGGTCCCTCTTCTTCTTCCCTTGCTGCATCCGTTCCTTTGATGCAAGGGCTGCATCCTCCTCCTCTTCTTTCTTTACCTTGACTGTTCCGCTGCTGCTGCATTGCCTCTTGGCAAATCTCCTGATTTCCTCCTGAAGCATGTCTGCCCAGGATGGTAACGCTTCCCTGCCCAAGATGCTTTGGACGAACGTTTCCCATTCCTCTATGACTGCATTTAGGGCAGTCCTCACGAAGAGCCCTTCATCCGGAGTCGTACCCATGGTAATCAGTTGATCCCGAATAGTCTGAAGAGGAAGGGATCTATCTCCTCACCCTTTTGCATCTGGAACAATCGCATCTGATTCTCTAGAAGCATCTTCCTTTGGACAGAGCCTCTTTGATACATTGTCTCTAAAGCTGTCCACATCTCATTTGCCGTGTTCTTCCCGACAATATGTGGCATGAGGTGATCTTTGACTCCGTCCATCATCAAGCGCTTAGCCCGTGCTTGATTCTCGTTGAATTGCTCCAGAGGATCTGGATTGGTAGTCACAGCTAGGACATTCTCAGCATGGTCCTTGATGGCGTACTCATCCAGGATTGTTAGGATCTTGGCCCTCCAGATAACGAAGTTGGACATGTTGTCCAACCTGTCATGATTTCTCAGTCCATGAGAAGCCATCTTTGCTCGAATCTGTCAGAACAAATACTCCTCTCCCTCTTGATGTTGCAGCACTCAACATAAATATTGAATCTGGGTTTCTTGGCGACTAGAAACCCACTATAGTAGCTGCTCTCTCCTACAATTGACTTACCTCTCGGAAATCCCCAGCCAAAAAACAACTGAACAGTTCTCTACGATCACCCTCCTGATCGAATCTCAGATCTATTTGGCGCAGATCTACTGAGCAACTGTCCTCCTCCTGCTCTTTGTCAACATAGCTAGGCACGATTCTGCATCGACATAATCTCCACCACACTAGCAACTGCTGAAGATCTGAAGCCCTGCTTCCCAACCACGGCTATACTGCACAACAACTCAAAAAATTGGATTGCGTCCCTCTGGTTGGCCGTTGCGTGAGCAGACTAGCTCAATGTAGCCTCTGTGTAGCACAAGCTACTCCTTCGTCCCTCTGGAAGGCACTGCGTTGTCTTTGCGTCACCCAGTTGGGACTTCATCAATCCCTGCGTAGCCTCTGCTGGGACTGCGTCCTCCTGCTGCTGCGATGCTTTCTTCGGATCTCTGCTGCTTCAGCTGCTCTCTGCAGCAACAATTTCTTCAGTCGATTTTGCTGGCGATTCAGCTTGATCTGCAACGCTACGATACCATGTGAAAATTTCTTAACCAAGAAACGCTACTGTTAAATCTCGATTTACTTCTCCTACTTGATTAAACATACAAGTTATTAATCTGAATATTCAGAATTGACATCGAAGTAAATACAATTAACAACCTACACATACATATCATTTACCGAATAACATGCTCATATGACAAAGTGACACAAATTTTTTCGGACAAATGTCCCCGAAAAAACCCAACGCGGGAAAACCGGTGCAATAGATATGATGGTTTATTATTGTTAAGCAGCAGCTTTTGAGTACATCTAGGGTGACATAAACTTGGCTAACCCAATAGAGAAAACCTCGACACTTAGAGAAAATGTGAGATATACCTCACTCTCGCAAGTCCCGGCTGATCCGGATGAGCAACTAGTGAAACCCCAGCAGGCTCTGTGCAGCAACTGCGTAAGCCTGCATAGCCTGGGCCGAGGGATTGTGTCACCCTAGCTCTGCGTGGATCTGCTTCTCTCGGATCTCGGTTTCAGCCCTGCTGGCTCAGAAATCCTTGCTTCCGACAAATTTGAGACTTCTGCTTGGAGATGCTGCGCTGCCTCTGCGTGGGCTTGCGTCACCCTCCTGAGGGACTGCGTCACACCCTCTGATGGCAGCGATGCCTCCACTGCGTCTCTACTGCCCTTGCTCTGCACTGTACTCTTGGCCCTCCTGACCAATCACTGCATCTGCCCCTCACTGCAACTCTGAGTCGCTCAGATCTGATCTTCGTCCGAGCATTGCTCCGTCAGAAGAATTCGATCTCTTAGACTCTGTGTGTGTGTCTCCAACTGACCCCAAGCCTTTCTCTTATACTTTTTCGTTGACACATCAACAACCGCAATTTAATCTCTTATCGATGGCTTAAATTAAAAGACTGCTTGATCCGTGTCACTTACAACATTTCATCACATGTGTTGAATTAATTCACTATAATTTTTCTAAGTCCCTAAGTTAGACTTAGGGTCCTCGTTAAAAAAAATTAGTTATTTTAATATGTCACACAGTAGATGAAATTTCTCCAAACGCTTTATGGGTTTTGGAGGTCTTGTGTGTCTTAGCCCATCTACAAAATTTCAGGGTTAGAGCACACCCGATGCTACCTCAAAATCTCAAGACTCCCTCTTAGCGCAGAGTGTGCTCTAGCAATACATCCACACCATGTATCGCAAGATATCAACATCGGTCTCTGCATTGCTGATGCTTTGCCTGCTGCCCTCCATCCACTATGCTGCTGCTTTCTGTACTGCTGCCCATGTCACTGCCACTGACACTGCTACATCTGTATTGCAACTTCCTCTCAATTTGCTGCATCATGCTGCCCATAGCACTGACACTGTTAACTGCTGCACTATAACTCAGTTGCTGAGAAGTAAGCAACTGAAGGACCCCTGCCTAATCATTGACAGACAAGTTGGGCTACATCTCATCATTGAAGCTCCCTTGGTTGCTGCTCTACGCTGTCTTCCTTGAAGCCACGGTGCTGTTACAACACTACACTGCGTAAGCGCTCCATCCTCTGCGCTGTTGAAGTCCCATTAGCCTCTGTGTTGTTGCTGCCTCTGCACTGCACTGCTCCCTCTACAACGTCCCAACTCTGCCCTCCGCTTCACTGTGATCTCCTGCACCCACTACTATACTTGTCCCGCTACTGTCTTAAGGCTCCTATAGCTCGTATGTGATCCAAGAGTTGGGCATACTCAAGGATCCCGCCATCTTCCTCTGTAGTTTCTCTACAGATCCATATCGCCCCATTTACGTGGCTCATGAGCAATCGTGGCTACGTCATCATCACTCCCATCGTCCGTTGCTGGTGCTGCCTTGGATTCAGAAAATCCTTTGTCTTTCTTCTCAGGACAAGTGCTGGCGAAGTGTCCAAGTTCACTACAATTAAAGCACTAGACCTTGGATAGGTCCCTCTTCTTCTTCCCTTGCTGCCTCCGTTCCTTTGATTCAAGGGGTGCATCCTCCTCCTCTTCTTTCTTTACCTTGATTGTTCTGCTGCTGCTGCTTTGCCTCTTTGTAAATCTCCTGATTTCCTCCTGACGGAGGATTTCCCATATGTCTTCCCACGATGGTAACACTTCCCTGCCCAAGATGCTTTGGACGAACGTTTCCCATTCCTCGGTGACTGCATTCAGGGCAGTCCTCACGAAGAGCCCTTCATTCGGAGTTGCACCCATGGCAATCAGTTGATCCTGGATAGTCTGAAGTCTGAAGAGGAAGGGATCTATCTCCTCACCCTTCTGCATCTGGAACAATCGCATCTGATTCTCTAGAAGCATCTTCCTTTGGACAAAGCCTCCCTGATACATTGTCTCCAAAGCTGTCCACATCTCATTTGCTGTGTTCTTCTCGACAATATGTGGCACGACGTGATCTTTGACTCCGTCCATGATTAAGCGCTTAGCCCGCGCTTGATTCTCCTTGAATTTCTTCGAAGGATCTGGATTGGTAGGCACAGCTAGGACATTCTCAGCATGGTCCTTGATGCCGTACTCATCCAGGACTGTTAGGATCTTGGCCCTCCAGATAACGAAGTTGGACATGTCGTCCAACCTGTCATGATCTCTCAGTCCATGAGAAGCCATCTTTGCTCGAATTTGCCAGAACAAATACTCCTCTCCCTCTTGATGCTGCAACACTCAACATAAATACTGGATCTGGGTTTCTTGGCGACTAGAAACCCACTATAGTAGCTGCTCTCTCCGACAACTGATTTCCCTCTCGGAAATCCCCAGCCAAAAAACAATTGAACAGTTCTCTATGATCACCCTGTTTTTGGGTGGCCATGGGAGTATTGAAGAAGAATAGTTTTGATTTTTCTAGGTTAACAAAAGTCCCCGAGGCTTTTGAAAAGCAATTGAGAATCGCCTTGAATTGAGATGCTTCTTTGATCGTGGGTATGCTCATGAGAAGCGTGTCATCCACACATTGCTGGTGGGTTGAGGGGGTGGGAATTATTGTGGAGCTTGAGGCCCATAAGGGTATTTTTGAAATTGGCAGCTTTTACAATTCTGCTGAGGCCTTCAGCCATTATGACAAAGATGAAGGGAGAAAGGGTGTCTCCTTGTCTTGTGCCTTTGGATGGACATAAGGGCTTGGAGGGAGAGCCATTGATGAGAATGGAGAAGAAGGCTCTAGAAACCAAGGCCATAATCCATTTTGTACAGTCCTGGTTGAAGCCAAAGGCTTTTAGGATTTCTCTCATATAATCCTAGCTTAGCTTATCGAAGGCTTTCGCCATGTCAAGTTGCATTATCATTCCTGGCTTCTTCGTGGATTTAAGAGAGTGAATTGTCTCATGAGATAGGATTATGCTGTCCATGATTTGGTGCCCTTCCACATACCCTGATTGATTGTAAGATATGAGGAGTAGAATTGCTTTGATTCTGTTAGCTAGCACTTTAGATATGATTTTATATATGACATTGCAGAGGGCAATGGGTCTAAAGCGATTCGGTGTTTTAGCCCCTTCTTCCTTAGGAATGAGAGTGAGGAAGGTGGCATTGAGAGCTTTCAAAATTGTCTTATTGATTCTAGATTCTTCCACCATGGCATGTATTTCCTCCTTCATGAAGGGCCAACTAGCTTTGTAAAAATCAATAGTAAAGCCATTCGGGCCTGGGGCCTTCCCATTGGGCATAGACATGACAACGTCCTCAACCTCTTGCATAGAAACTTCTCTTAGGAGCATTTTATTATGATCCTGATTAAGAATGGTTGGGATGTTAGTAGTGATTTTTCTGTTTGCCTTGTTCCTTTTTCCCCTCTGCTCCTCTAAGAGATTGTTGTAGTAGTCATTCAACTCTTCCTCTATGTCATCATGGGTGTGGATTGTATTACCCTCCTTAGTTTTGAGGCTGAAGATTCTATTATGCTTCCTATGCTGAATCATTGAACGATGAAAGGAGGAGTTGCGTTCTCCACATTTGAGCCACCAAATTCTAGACTTTTGTTGCCATTTTTCCTCCTGTATGACTCTTTCTTCCCATTTTTTGTGAAGGCTAATTTCCTCCTGCTTTCTTTGGTTTGAGATACCATTGAGGATGATCTCTTGTTGAAGGTCATCCATTTGCTGCTCCAACTCCTTTTTGTTTTTAAAAATGTTTCCAAATACCTCTTGTTCTAGTGCTTGATTTTGAGTTTGACACCCTTTAGCTTATGTTGAAATTGAAACATTCTCATACCGACCTGTGATGGTAAGCCTTCCCACCAGTCTTTAAGGCAAGCGGTGAAGTCAGGGTGCTCCAACCAGAAGTTTTCAAATCGAAAAGGCTGGTTTTCAGGGCCTGTGGAGATTTGAAAATTTAGAGCAATGGACCAATGGTCAGAGCCCATTTGAGGAAGGGTTCTGGCATTCGTTTCCTAGGAGGTCAAGAATATATTTTCCGAAATTAGAAAGTGCCAGCGGTCTAATCTTGGAGCTATCTGCCTTGCGCCTCACCTTCTATTATTCCATGTAAAGGTGCCATTCCCAGTTGGAATGTCTATCAGACTCAACATATCCAATGTCTCTTGAAAGAATTCTGAGTCCCTCTCCAACTTTCGGATTCCCCCTCTCTTTTTGTTTAGGTTCATTATCATTTTGAAGTCCCCTGCAATAATTTTGAATGGCAAGGGGAAGACTTCGATGAAGTTGAAACCGATTTCAACACTTGAATTCTTTCCACAGCCCTTTGGGGGGCATAAATGTTTGTCACACAGATGCTCTCATTCTAATCAATGATGTTTAGAACCATGGTGATTGAGCATCTTGTTGCAATCGAAGAGACTAGTTCCAACAGTGAGCTTTTCCACAGAGTCAGTTGCCCTCTCGCTGCCCCAAAGGCTGGGTTGGCTTTATATCTGTAATTTTTGAAACAATCTTTTTGGAGAGCATCTAGTTTCTCCATGGTGAGCCTTGTCTCTTGAATGAGAACTATGCCAGGCTTGTCGGTATTGAGTCTATGCTTTAGGATTCTTTTTTCCCCTGAACTGTTTAGGCCTCTTATATTCCAAGAGATGCAAATCATAGAAACGGATGGGGGGTTAGAGTGAGAGCTCTTACCTTGCCTTCATTGAGCAGTATTGCCCCTAGTTTTTGGAGTAACTGACTTGTGGTTTTCCTTCCCCTTTTTCTGCGAGGCCCTTTTATGTTGTATTGATCCACTGTCATGTTTGCCAGGATTCCCCTGTGAGTTATATCATCTGGAAGTTTCATATTCATGCTTTGTTTTAGTTCTTCTTGTAACATGTATGCTCCCTCTATTTTTTGAATGTGCTCCCAATGTATTGTTGCTAGACCACTCTTTTCCCATTCTTCAGCCATTGAGTTTAAATCCACCCCCTCCAAGGCTTCCTTTATTGCATGGTCCTCTGGTGAGGTTTCTATTGGTGCTGGTTCCATATCTATGTCCTCTGTATTGCGTTCTTCTTCAACTTGCTGATGCTCATTTGGTCTTGAGAGTGATTACTTTGGTTTTCAATGATTTCTGGATTGTCTTCCTTGTTTTTTCCCCTGATGTTGTTTCTTCTTGCTCTTCCTGTAGTATTTCAAATCTGTTTTTGTTCGCTGCTTGGTTGCGCCCTTCTTTGCTCTGCTACTTCCTTTTATTTTTGTTTTTTGCTCCAGCCTTGGTGAAAACTGTTCCTTTGTCTTTTTTTGAGCTGGGGAGGTGCTCTGTTGTGCTTTGTTCAAAGGGCATTCTCTGAATAGATGTCCATGCTCTTTTTGTAGTGGAATGGTATGTGTTCATAGTCGATATTTTGAAGCCAAATTTCATCTCTGAAGACCAGTTTTATTGCTTTTGGTAGAGCTCTGGAGACGTCCATGTACACGCATATTCTGGCATAGGAGACGTAGTAGCCATTCCTGGTTCCTTCTGACATTTTTATATATTCACCTATCTCATCTCTAATCCCTTTAAGCACAGATGGAGACCAATAATCAGTGGGTAATGAGTAGAGTCTAACCCAGACTGGTACTCGCATGAAGTCTTCTTTTTCCAGTGTGAAGTTCTCCTTCCAATAACGCATGTATAGCCCTGCTAAGTCGAGGAAGTATAGCTCTCCTTCAAAGATTTTGTCCTTGTCTTCTAAGAGATAAAAATTGACCGTGAAGAACCCTTTCAACCCTAGTTGTAGTCTTATTTCTCCCTTAGGTCTCCCTTAGGCACTTCCTCTACTCAGCCACGACGCAAGCGTATAGCTTGTCTATCTCAGTGTGCTAGTGCTACTACTTTTACAGTTCCAGTTGGAGATCTTGATGAGGAGGAGGAGCCATGGGTTTCCTTGTCTCACTCTGATTCAGAGTTTGAGCCAGATGTTGGCTTCTCTAGCAGTAGTGACTAGTGACTAGTGATGTTTTATTGTAGAGGCCATTTAGAGCCTTCTTGGTTATGTGTTTTTCTTTTGATCTCTATATATTACATGTATTGGACAGTGCATTGTGTGCCATTTTGATATAATGGATATATGCACTGGGTGCCTACTTTGATCATATGTTGTCTTCTCTCTATATTCGAATGCTTTGTGTTTGGAAACATGAACGAAAATCTTTAAAATTATGCTTTTTTTATTAAAAAAAAAATATTTAATGTATTTTTTACAAAGACCAAGTCATTGAAATCGAACTGGCTGAGTCGATACGGAGTCGCAATCGACACTCGGCCAGTTCCGAACTTGAGTCGAAGTTTTAAAACATTGCTTAGCACGTAACATACTGGGAACTCGTGGTGGATATCCCGAGGTCTTGACCATTCGTAAAATTTTAAAGGGGAGTTTTCTTACCTCTTACTCTACTAAAGATCATCTATTTAAAAAAATAAAATTTTAATTTATTTTAAAGAGCTTTAATGATCTATTTGCTATTTCTAGAGCTACTCTATCTGATCTATGGGCGGAGGTGTCCTCATACCCATAGATTAAATTTGTAGGTTACATTTGTAAAGATTTATGAATAATATTTTGTAAATATTTTATTTTAAAATTGTATAAATATATTTTTCAATATTTTGTTTTAAATAGATTTTGAAAATACTTGTTAAACTTTGTAAATAAAACATTTAAAAATATAAGTGTATTTTATTTAAACCTTCGTAAATAATATTTACCTTTTATTTATTTATTTTTTAATATTTCTAAATATTCATAATGATATTTGTAAATGTTTTAACTTTGTAAATATAATTTATTTAGTCTTTATGTCTGACTTTTTGTAAATATTCTTGGTCTTCATAGGAGCAGCGTAGGTTTTGGTTTTTTTTGTTTAATTTGCAGGTGTATCCTGTCATATTCCTTGAAGGGAGTGAAAGGGACTGAGCGAGGAAGGAGGGCTCAGCCCATACCCAATCCACATGGCTAAGGCTGGAGAATTTACGCCATATCTTTGTGGGCCGTCAATGTTCCAGAGCTTAATTTTTTTTTGAAGCCGCATTCGTTTTGAAGATTTTCGAATTTGAATTGCTCAATCTTGGTCTTGCAGGAATTTTCATAAAATCGAAGAGTGTTTTGACTTCTCCATCTAAATTGAAAACATAATTAATTATCAATTTTATCTTGGATTTCGTCGGGGTTTGTCTTATATTTCTTGCAGGTCGTAGAGATTTGGGGAGACTTTCAGCGATTTTTGGGGACAAAATTTATTCAATCACATTGATTTACTTGCATCTAACCCTTGCTTATCTTTTTTGCAGCAGTTTACAAATTTTTGTAAGGGTTTAACAATTTATTGTGGGTGTGAATTCGTTGATCTAATATTGTTTCTTTGACAGGGCGGAGATTGCCACTCTGACAGTTCATCCTACTCTTACCGTGCCTTAAAGGCTTGTCTTTTTCATCTACTGAGGTGTTCTGATCTTGAAGAGGATTTCATCATAAGACTTGGCATAGAAAATGATTTCAAGGAGGGCTGTATACCTTTTTCAGAACTGAAGCAAAATTTTGGAGGATTTCCATACAAATACCCTTAAGATTTAAGGCTTGAAAACTATATATATATTTCACTGCAATTTATTATTATTCTTATTATTCTAGCCTAATTCTTTTAGACTGCATACTTGGAGGACTCAGATTCATTGCTATCTTACCTTTATTTGATTTGCCACATTTTCAGTTAAAATTTGAGGAGTTTTTTTATTTTTTTTGGTTTGGCATATAAAAGTTTTCTTTCTAACACTGCTGTCCCTACAGATCGAAAAAGACTTCATCTTGAAGCATATTTCTGTCTAAGCAGTGGGTCTAGAGGCCATTTGTGTCATCACAACACTCATCTTCAGGGATGTTCCTTATTGCATTGAGGCCGAAGGCTAACATTTGTCACTAGCAGGGATAACATGCAAATCTGGAGGGGTTACACCACTGATTTGTGGTCAAATCTTGGCATTTCAATTCTACAGCTGGTATATCAGTCACTGGAAAGGGGCAGCAGGCCCTAAGGGCCTTGTTTCCTCCAACTATCACCTATTTGCAGACTGTCATCAGATCTGAAGTGATCATATACATTGCCTAATCTCAGTAATAGATAACCCTGAAACACTCTTGAATTGGCTTATAACATTCACATAATAATTGCAAGTGTTTTGGTGATCATTTCATGCGTTTTTGGGCAACTAATCTTGATTCTTGACTGTTAGAGGACTGATATATTTGTTGCAGAGGTCTGATCTCTTGCTACTGAAGTCTGAAATCTAAGCTTACAGTGAATTTGCAGTGAGATCTTTATGTTGCTTCCAACACTAAGCTTGTTTATCTAGCATTGGCATTGTTCCTTGTGCTAATCTCATCTTTAAATGGACTAATATTTCTCAATAGTGGTATCTTTTAAGGACTGATGTATTCTCTCCATCTCTGAAAAATGCTGGCAACCTTCTTATTGTGAATATTCCACAATGGGAATCCCTACTGCAGCAATCTGATGTTATTTCTTCTACTTGTTAATTCTGATGCAAGTTATTTACAGTGTTAGACAGTAAACATCGAGATAAATACAACTGCAGTTTTTACAACATAAAAAATACTGCGGAAACAAGAACTGAGCAGGAAAGAAATACAAACACATATTCACCGTTATTTTTGGACAACGTCTCCGGAAAAACCCAATGCCGGAAAACCGGTGCAGCAGCTGAGTGTTTGTATTATTATGCAGTGGTTTCTGAATACAAAGCTTTGGATGCTCAACTGGCAATCTGATACAGAGCATGAACTGGCAAAAACGTTAGTGAGATAACCTCACACTGGTATGGGAAGCTCTGGTACTGATTTGACTGGAGATGAGTCCTCTGCGCTGTCTTTGCGTCGCACCTACGCAGTTATTGCATCACTCTGCTGGGACTGCATAACACTTCCTGGCTGGAAACTCGATCCTCTGACCTCCCGGTCTCACACCCCAACTTCCGGTATTGGATCTCAACTGCTCCTCAACAAATCTTCGAACTCCCTCTGAAGCTCTGTGCTGCCTTTGCGTGGCTCTATGCTGCCCAACGTGGCTCTGCGCTGCTTCTTCTACACCTCTCTCTGCGTCCTCTGCAATGTATTCACCGGATTAGGAATACTTCCTCCGACAAACTATCTCTGCCCTTCACTGCAAGAAATCACTCCGATCTTCCTCCGGCAATTGCTGCGCTGCTCTCTTGAGAAATCGATCTCTTGAACTCTTACTCGATGATGTTTTACAAATGCCCATTAAGCTCCTTTTCATAATATCTCGTTGATCAAAGGCTAAGATTAACTGGGAGTTGATCCATGTCTTTATCTAGAAGATTCACACCTGATCTAATTAATACACTTTAATTAATCACATTTCCTAAGTTTAGACTTGGGAATAAATTAAAAATGTTTAATTATTTTAATTAAATCCTCTCTGGGTGGATTTTCCCAAAACGCTTTCTCGGTATTGTGAAATGCATGTGTCTTATCTTCTCTACAAAATCTTGAGGCTAGAGCACATCCGATGCTACAAAAATCAACACTCCCTCTTATCGAGTATTGTGCTCGAGTGCTGCCACCTCCTGAAGCATCACTCTGACTTTTGCACCATCCCAGTTGTGCTGCTGATGTCCGAGTGCTGCTGCCCATCAACTACTGTATAGCTCTCTTTGCATTGCATCTGTGTTGTTGCTGACTCCGCATGCTGCTATCAACTGCATCTGCACTGCAACTATGTTGCTGCTGCAACTGCAACATCCGCAACTCCCTCTTATCTGCTGCTGCTGCAACTGAGAGATGTCCATCAACTGAACCAACTGTGTTCAAATTAATGCATCTATCCACCGAGTTCTGACTGTTGTTAGCCTCTGTGCTATCACTGAAGCCTCTGCGCTGCTGTTGATTCTGCACTATGCCAACTGCATTGCTGCCAACTCTGCTATGCGCTGCTCAGTTCCTCACGCTGCTAACCACTGCATCTATCACTCTGGCATCGGACTGCATCATTTGTCACTGGTCCATCCTGCTACCGCTGCTATGGGCTCCCGTAGCAAGGTGATGATCCAAGAGGTGGACTCCTCAAAGATCTTGCCCATTTGTAGCTCCTCTCTAGAACTACAGTACTAGATCACCCCACCTCTCCCCTGGAGGTATACGGGCAATCATAGCAAACTCCTCCTCGATCTCTGCGGTAACAGCTTGCGGATCCTGCTCCTTCTCTTTCTCCTTCTTCTGAAGAGGACACTGAGAACTGAAGTGGCCAATCTCACCATGTCAGAAACACTTGATCTTCGAAATGTCCTTCTTTTGCCTTTGCTGCTCTTGCTATCCCTTTGATGTGAGGGCTGCATTTTCTTCTTCCTTTACTTCTGCTTTCTGCCCACTACTGTTGCTGCCATCCAGGTTGCTCTTCACTAAATCACCCCTCATCTCTTCTTGTTGGAGATCAACCCACATCCTCTCCCAATCCGACAAATTTTCTTTGTCAAGAATGCTCTGGACGAAATCTTGCCATTCTTCTGAGACGCTGTTCAGGGCTAATCTCACCATCTCTGTAGTCTAAGGCGCTGACCCTACAGCTGCCAGCTGATTCCGGACATCCTGAAGTCTCATAAGGAAGGGATCTATGCGCTCCCCCTTTTGCATCCTCGTGGATCTCATCTTCTCTTGCAAGTGCATCTTCCGTTGCTCGGAAGATCCTTGATACAATGTGGCTAGTGCATCCCACATTTCTTTGGCTGTGCCTTTGCCTGCTATGTGAGATACAACGTGATCTCTCACTCTGTCGAGGATCAACCTCTTGGCCTTCACCATATCCTTCTTGTAAGCTTTCAATGAATTCGGATCTGCGGGGACAACTACCACATTATTGATGAAGGCTTCAAGATCAAGCTCATCTAGAAGGAAGGAGATCCTTGCCTTCCAGATCACATAGTTGGAGGCACCCTCCAACCGTTCCTAATCTCTCAACCATGTTGCTGCCATCTCACCAAACAAATGTTGAACTGCCTCCCCTCTCTCTTCTGCGCAACTGCTGACTGGCTCTACGCACTCTCTACTGAAGTAAGTAAGATCTGCTCCCAGCTACTACTGCTATGCAGTGATAAATCGAATTCCTTGGCTCGTAATTCTTTGAGGAATAAATTCCCTCAGAATGTGCTCTTCTTTCCTCTTTTGATGCTTTTCTGTCCTAGCAAATTGTTGCAGAAAACTCCGTCCTAGCTGAAGATCTGATCAACGCTGAATTTGCTGTGCTGATCCCTCTGCCTCTGACAAGATCTCGATCCAGAAAATTTACTCTTTGTCGACTCACTCAGAGAAGTAATTTTCCACGAAAATCAGCCTTCCCGGCCATTGGACTGCGCAACCCCTCTAGGGTTTGATCTGCTGCTTACGCAGTCCTTCGAACTCCTCCTTTTGCTTAGCGCTAGGCTCTTCTTGCTCTCCTGCTTCACTTGCGCTCCGATACCATGTGAATATTCCATAATGGGAATCCCTGCTGCAACAATCAGATGCTATTTCTTCTACTGGTTAATTATGATACAAGTTATTTACGTTGTTACACAGTAAATATTGAGATAAATACAACTGCAGTCTTCACAACATAAAAAATCCCGCTGAAACAAGAACTGAGTAGGAAAGAAATAATCACACACATATACACCGTTATTTTTGGGCAATGTCCCTGAAAAAACCCAATGTGAGAAAATCGGTGCAGCAACTGAGGGTTTGTATTATTATGCAGTAGTTTCTGAATACAAATCTTTGGGTGCCCCAACTAGCAATCCAATACAGATAATCAACTGGCGAAAAAGTTAGTGAGATAACCTCACACCGGTACGGGAAGATCTAGTATTGATCTGATTGGAGATGAGTCCTCTGCACAGCTGTGCGTCACACCTACGCAGTTACTACATCACTGCTGCTGGGACTGCATCACACTTCCTTGCTGATCTTTTTCTGGTTGGAAACTCGATCCTCTGACCTCCCGGTGTCACACCCCGACTTTCGGTACTGGATCTCAACTGCTCCTCAGCAATTCTTCGGATTCCCTTTGAAGCTCTGCACTGCCTCTGCGTGGCCCTACGCTGCCCAACGTGGCTCTGTGCTGCCTCTTCTGCACCTCTCTTTGCCTCCTCTGCAATGTATTCACCAGATTAGGAATACTTCCTCCGACAAACTATCTCTACCCCTCACTGCAAGAAATGACTCTGATCTTCCTTCGGTAACTGCTGCGCTGCTCTCTTGAGAAATTGAGCTCTTCATCTCTTACTCGATGATGTTTTCCAAATGCCCATCAAGCTCTTTCTTATAATCTCTCATTGACATATCAACTGCTAAGATTAAAACATAATCAAAGGGTAAGATTAATTGGGAGTTGATCCGTGTCATTATCTAGAAGATTCACACCCGATCTAATTAATACACTTTAATTAATCACATTTCCTAAGTTTAGACTTAGGAATACATTAAAAATGATCAATTATTTTAATTAAATCCTCTCCGGGTGGAATTTCCCAAAACTTTTTCTGGGTATTGTGGAATGCATGTGTCTTAGCCTCTTTGCAAAATCTTGAGTCTAGAGCACATCTGATGCTACAAAAATCAACACTTATGCATCTCTGAAGTTTAGTACAGTGCTCCTAATATCATAACTGGTTGTTGCCTCATGTTCCTTGTGAAGAAACAACATCTTAATAATCTTTTTCGAGGAGAAAATTTCAGAAAAAATATTTTTTGGACCAAGAGCCTTCATCAAGGAATTTGAATTTTTTCTCAAGCAATTAACGATGGAGATTATTTTGACATGGATCAAGCATTTTATCAACCAAGATCAAGTCAAATTTGTGCACCTTCATGGATCTAGGTGTTTTTCACTTGGAAGAGTCTCTAGAGCTCTCATTTTTTCTATATAAGGAAGCATATACTCCAAATTGTAATCATCTTTAGATGTTTTAATTGGCTCTTGAAGCTCTGAATTTTTTTATATGCAATAAAGCAAAAGACTTTGGGGGTTATACCATGATGTTATTCTCAGTTTATTATGGTAATTCGTATCATCATGTGCTTATAATTTCTACTTGGTGTTAAATACTTGTTGAATTCATTAGCCCTTTGGATCTGTAGATGCTTGTTTGCATCTATATTTGGATTTGAGCATTGTTGATTAGTTGGACTTGGTGAGTTCTTGTTTGAATCTCTAGGGCTTTCTGTCACTATGTGAATTATTCCTTTTGAGTTTTAACAAGATTTGTTGAAGTTGTTTTGGTAGGAATATTTTGTGAGCAGGTATTGAGGACTTGGGGAAATTCTTGCTTGAATCAACCAAGGAATCGAGTTGGGCATTTGGGGAGCTTCTTGCTTGAACCACCATTTTCTTAGCACATAACAGACTAGGAACTCGCGGTGGATATCTTGAGGTCTTGACCATGTGTAAGATTTTAAAGGGGAGTTTTCTTACCTCTTACTCTACTAAAGATAGATTTTGTGGCAAATACTACCCCCTTGATGTTTAGGCTCTCCAATCTCCAAAACTCTTCTTGCATAGGGATTGACATCAAGCCATAGTTCCCTAGCTTGGCCTTGAAAGGGCCGAATTAAGAGGGAGAGAAAATGAATAAAAGTAAGATGTGATCACCCCTCAATGCGTTAGATTATCCAAAGAGCTTCTATGGAGGCCAAAATTTTGAAGCCCTAGCAAGCAAAATTCTAACAATTACCTATGTAATGGAAGATGGATTTTCATGGGAGAGCTACCAAGAGTTCACCACTAGGGACATTCATTTACACATTGTTTATGAGTAATGCATGCAATAGATCGTCTAGATTAACATTCAATAAGTAGTCAACAAATTAGGGCACAATTGCAACTACTATAATCGACAAAATTCCATACATTGCACATGTAATAAATTAATTTTCAACATCTAGATACACTTACAAGATAACATGCAAGGAATCTATTCCTTTCATCCAAAGAATAGCTCCAAAGATAGACAAATCAACTCTAAATGTCAAAGTGCATTAAGATACTCCAAATTCTTCTCAAAGATTCAAGTCCGAATTCAACTCAAGAGGCCGAAATATTTCAAGTGATGATGATCAAAAGTTCAAATGACAAGTTCTAAATTTATATGAGGCATTCAAATTCCTAATTATCTTACAAGCCCCTCTAACAATTAAAATAATGGGAAAATACTAGTCTAGGTCACAGGTCGACCTAGTAGCCTTTGTGAAATAAAGTAAATATTCATATGTGCAAGTTGAAAGGCTGACTTCATGCTAGTGGATGTCTCCTTAGGGATTGTGTTGAGGACCTTAAGTGCCTTGATTTGTGTAGAGGTCCTCTAAATTCACCTTCTAGGGGTTGGCCCTAGATCTTTGTCAAAATTATCTTGTGAATCCTAGTTTTGCATCAGGGGCACAAAATGGGGCTCATGGGTCTCCTCTCCCTGTGATCAATATACCTAAATCTGCTCCAACATTGGGGGAATTGAAGATGGTGCTAGCCCTCCCATGTCTCAAGGTATGAGACAAAACCTCATCTGGGCCCTAGATCAACTGCCTGACCTTGTAGTATTGCTAAGCCGACTGTGGGCATGTTGGTCTGGGTGCATCATCCCATAAATGATATAGGTCAAAGTGCAGGAGCTCTGTGGGTGCTGAAGGTGCCCATGGATACAAATGATGCTCTACAACTGTTCGGAGTCCCATGGTTCGCAATGTGTCACCTGTGGGTGTTAATACATCCCTCGAGAGGACCTGGACCCCAGTTAAGTTTCCCAAACCTATAGATGGAACCACCTTGCAATTACACACAATATCCAATGCTGTGACTTTCACCATTATGTACATTTAATCATTGTTGCATCTAAGTGAACCAAGCTTGAAAGAAATGGGCAAATTAACACTTCATATAATGCTTCTCTTCCAAAATTGGGGCCTTTGTTACGTAATGGTGTTACCTCCCTAGGTAGGAGTGGTTAATAGATGATCCTATTAGTTGTTCTCAACTCCTAAGGGGAAGTGACATGTCCTTAGTCCACCCTTAAATCGATAGGTGCCATGTGAATAATGATGGCACGGAGGGGAAAAGACTTGATGGCCAAGTGCCATGGTTAAAGGGACTGACTATGATGGAGTATTTTATCTTGGGTGTATAGATGCGGGGAGGGAGCAATCATGGATGCATGAGTTACTTCAACCTTTATTTTTCCACCCCTCTAAATGCATTTTACATTTTCTTGATTCTTCTTTGTATGAATTCTCGTAGCTTAAGGAATGAGAGCTTGCTTTGTATAATGTATAACAGTTATTAGCCTCTTTAGGATGGGTAGTTCTTCGCTGATTAGGGGTTGGGACATGCAAGGGTTCTTTGCTTTCTATGAGATAGGGCAACATTGGCCCAGGAACCGAGTGATCGCCATATGAGTGGGGTAGAGCTCATGCTTGGCTTTTGCCCACATGTTAATTTGTAAGTCCAAACCATCTTTTGCATTTTGATTCTTTTTTCATTTTTCTTGTGGCCATCACATGTTCTTTCTATTTATTTCTATGACATCAACCTCCCAGGGTACATTTCTGGGCCCTAGTTAGGTATGAGGATGTGTGGGCGCCAAATCCCAATGAACTAGTGGTTAGTTGAACTTGAAGAATAGAGGTGGATTAGGGGCTTGTAATGTCAGATGGAAAGTGGTAAGTATGGAATATGGAGAGATGGGGCTATGCTATCTCAATCATGGCTTCCCAAGTAGTGCTCCTCCTATACCCATTGGGCCCTAAGGGGAGGTCCCACTGGACTAGGATTCAAAATTAACCCCCCATTTAAGGTGGGGGAACAAGATCACGACCAAGATCCGTCTTTCTTCCAAGTTACCCCATAATCCATGTCAAAATGCCCAAATACAATCAAGCATAAGCACTTGATTGCAAAATGAATAAAGTATCTTTTGATCAGAAGCCCACCATCTCGCATGTGCTCTTGGAAAATGGGTGAGGAAACATATGACTGATGCGGGTGGCGGAGATATGAATGTCACATCACATCGGCGACTTGATGGCTCTCAGGAGCTGCAGGATGATGACTGGAAGAGATGAATAGGAGAAAAGTTTCTCTTAGGGGTTACCCACTTTTGGTGGGTAACATTTGGCTCCAACTGGGACATGGGCTCACTGTAGAGCACATGCTCCATGTACTGGAACGGGGAGATCACGAGAACTCCAACAATCTCTTGGGACCACAGACCAATAACTTGCACATGACAATATGATTGTTTGGGAGCACGTGCACTAGGCGGATGGTATCGCCCATGTTTTTCATAAAAGTCATAATTCATACAGAAAAGTAAATCTATACTAAATGCAATCTAATCTAGCATGAGAACATGAGATGATGTTGTTAGCTATGCAATTGATTATGGAATGCACCTACACTAACATGCAATGCTAGCACACTATGCAGGAGCTAGGTATAATCATATATCCAATGCAACCAACATATTATTTGATCATTATCCTTCCTCTTATGCCTATGATCAATCATGAGATACAACCATGAATAAGCATAATAGCAATCATATGCAAGATCACAAGGGCCGAAGGTGGAAAAATAAGACAACCTAGAATCATGTAAAGGGATCATGGACAAAAAGGGAGAACATGAATCAGGCCCGCACCACTAACTCATGCCTTCCACCTTGAATATGGAGAACTCAATGATCAAGCTTAATAATTTCGTCTTCAAAGCTTCCTTAGACATGGAACATTTCTTGGTGCCCCCCGGCTCATATTGAAAAGAACAGGGGGAAGGAGATGGAGGAACAAGATTGCTCATTGCAAGGGTCATATTGAGAAGGGCTCACCACTACATGCTTATCATTCTCAAGACCTTTCCAATGGGTAATGATAGCTGGAGGGTCTAGGGGTGACTCAACTACATCGTCCTGATCATCATGGAAAGAGCAAGGCGTGATATCATCGTCATACTTTGGGAAGAACCACAACCCTATGTCCTCAGTTAGGGAAGTTAATTCTTCCTTTAGACTTGGGTGTTGAGCTTCATTACATGCCTCCTTTTCTTGGCTATCATCATCAATGCTACACTAAGGGCCGTGCTGGTAAAACATGAAGAAAAACCCTCTCTCAGTGATATCGAGTTGAGAATCCTTCTCAATGCTTGTTGCACTAGGGCTATCAACCGATTGCCCTAGATGGTCATCAAACTCTTCTTCAGCGGTTGTGGTAGGCTAGACATCATTTTGAAACATAAAGAAGAATCCCTTCAATTCATTGGGATGAGACTCATGACTTGGTGCATGCGGAAATACTTCATGTTGATGCACATGGTCTCCATCTCTAAGGGATTCTATAATATTCTCTTCTTGTTGACCATCATAGTTAATTACCCAACCTGCAACCCAAAATTCTTCCATACATTCCTCATCTTCTTGACTACTTGAGGGATCATGATTTTCCATATTTGCAACTTCCTTAGGATCACCCCAAGCTTCCTTTGGTGTATCTAGCTCTAGGATCTCCTTGGGGATGGAGTGAAATTGTTGGCTGCCCTGATGTGGCTTGTGATTTTTCTCCTGGACAACATCACACAAAATATTAACTACATAGTACTTGTAAATGAGTTCAAGGTAGAGGATGTCGGTGGGATCCCTTTCATATTCACGTTGCACTTCATCGAATTCCTTCTTTCATTCAACACATAGGTTCAGTAGGAGAGTTATATCATGGCAATTTTTAGTGAGCTGCCAACAATACTTCTTGTATTCATTCACGTCCTCTCGAAGTTTCTGGAAATTTTCTTGATTCCAAACCTCGTTACACTCTTGGTTGGCATGAGAAAAATCTAGCTTATTTCTCATCACAAGGATGGTTTGGGCTTTCTCTTATGTGATCAATCAAAGGAACATTAACTTGGGATGACGATAATCTTCCTTAGAATTTTCAGAAAGACGAAGACAAAATTGGTTTATGGCCAAGATTTTGCATGCATCTTCATCAACCATGAATTGTGACCTCCAATATTATAGAAATTTATCAATCAATACTTCAAATGAAGTGGTGCTAGTAGGTCACAAAGATCATTGATTTGACATGTTCCAAGAGAATCAATAAATAATTTCACCAAAGCATCTTGATCCTAGTGAGTGATGTTCTCTCTTGAAACATATGAGATGAATTCTGCTACGTGATCAAGTGCGAATAATGGATTACGATCGAATCTTGGGATGTCATGTAATATCTCATACAACTTCCAAGGAGCCATTCCTTTGAACTTTACATAGAAACCAAATGTAGAGTTGCTAGGATGAATTCAAGGTGCTTTAAAGAATGCTTGCTTCACCCTACAAGCATTAGAATTGTTGTTGCCCAAAGTGTACACCTAAGGTGCAACGCTCAGAGTAGGGGCTGTCACTCTGATCTCCTAGCTAAGTCAAAGGGGCTAGTCCCTAAAGATGATGATGAGGGGAAAACTTGTTGGAACAACAAGTCCTAAGAGACTAAGGGCAAGATCACTACCTCTCTAGACAACATGGTATTGGATAGATATAACAAGTGAAATTATTAATGAACAATGTTTTTGTATTAAATGATAAATTCAATTTAAAATCAATATTGCAATAATGCAATTAACAAATTATAGTCCAGTGCCCTGATAACAATGCTCAAGTGTAAATATTTGGACAAGATAATATTTCAAGTTATAAGATAAGCAGTGCTGCAACGAAAGTGTTAGTATAAGTAAATGACACAATATTAAAGTATGAGCAGATAAATGTAACTTGCAAGAGAAATAACTTGAAGAGAAATGCTCAAGTAAAGTATGACAATATGAAGGAACAATGAGCAAGTAATGTAAAGATAAGTATAAGAGCAGTAATGTAATGCTGCAAGGAAAATATAATGCTCAAAATTAACAATATGGCAGAAGAGAGAAAGTTAGACAAACGAGATGCAAACTAAGCTATGTGAGATGCAAAGATCTTGGTCGATTTTAGTTAATGCCTAATCTAGATGAATCCTTCTCCTCAACTGTTTTGGGGCAGGCCTTACACAAGGTTGCAGAAAGAAGTCCAGGGGAAGGAGCCTAAGGCCTCATTAACGGTACCCGGAGTTCTAACGACCCAAGTGCCTCCGTTCCTACAAGGGATTTCCCGCAAGAGAACTGCAAGGTCACCTGTTTTAACCATTGGGTAAGGGTCAAGTTCCTCAAGTTGAATAATGGAAAAGGCTGCCTAAACTTTCTATACAACCAAGTTTATGCTTGGAGGTAAGTTTTAAGATGCAAATTAGGAACTAAAATGAAAAATGACAAATGCAATTGCTTCAATGAGATGACAATGATATCAAGATTTGCAAGATGCCAATATGCTTGCAACCACAAATGAAATAGATACTTCCAAGATACAAGATTTGCAAGATGCCAATATGCTTGCAACCACAAATGAAATAGATACTTCCAAGATACAAGATTGCTAGCTTATGACAATGTTCCAAAACAACTCAATGAAACAATTAGATGGTAATTAGATGTTAGAGCAAAACCACAATGCCTTTAGATAATAGTGTGCCTATTAGGTGTTCTCACTTATTTAGATAGTTGAACAAGCAAGAAATTTATAGAGATATCACACTTATAATATGGCAAATGAGACCGCTAACAAGAGATAAATGGAACTAGTACTTAATCTTTAATTGCAATTAGATAAGGTACAAGATACTCAAGAGCAATTAGATCAAGTAGCAATGCAAGTTAGAAATGCGATTTAAAGAATTAGATTTTAGGATGCAATGCAATAAAGTTAGAATGCAAATGCAAAAGGGCAAGTTAGTAAGCAGAAGTGAGTAAGTATGTTAGTTCTCCCTTTTAAAGAAGGAGATGGAAGAGGCCAAGGGATCCAGGTCCCAAGATCCCCAAGAGAAAAAAATTCTTTTTTATTAATGAGCATTACAAAGAAAAGAAGCCTTTTGACAGATTGAAAGGCTCTTCACTCCAGGAATTTACAATGAAGATGATAGCTTTTACCAAAACGAACAATCTGCTAAAAGGAGAAGCATATCTGCTTATGATGACTTCAATTATTCTTAAAGGATCTAATTTCAAGCTCTCTGGTCCTTCAACAAATTGATGACAGTGAGAAAGGCTCACAAGCCTAGATGAAAACAAGAGGAAAGTCCTTGACTCAATGATTTGCAAGCTATAGAGATGAGTCACTACTACAAAAAGAGGCTGCTTCTTCAGTGATAAATACCCCTGCAATACAACATAGTTGTTATGAATATAATTTATATAAAAATAATAAAAATGTAAATAATAATAAACATAAATAATGATTAATTAAATAGTAGTTAATAATGAAGAGGCATGTCTTTAAGGACATGATCGTATGTGAAAGGGTACTTGCCTAGGGTATCTAAGCAGACCCTCACTTTTATTTGTATCATCTCATTAATTCTTTTATACACTATTCAATAAACAATTACTTGTCCTATAATGGATGTCTATGTCTTTGAAGTATTCTGAAGATTATTGTTGCGTATACGAACTTTGTTTGTTACAATGGTATCAGAGCCACGTTATCCGATAACCAAGCCTGTGGCCATCAAGTAATTGTCAAGTTCGTTGTCTTTTCGATCAAGGCTTTTATCTAGAGCAGTTGAAATTTCTCCGTTGTTGATTTCGTCAAAGGCCCTTGGCCATTAAAAAAAAACAAAAGAAAAAAATATATTTAAAAGAAAATAGTAAAAAAGAAAAAAAACAAGTTCAAAGATATATATATATATATATATATATATATATATATATATATATATTAAAAAAATATAGTAAGAAAAAAGGGTTAACAAAAAATCATCAAAAAAAGAGAGTCAAGGAAAGAATTATTAAAATAAATAAATTCCAAAAACAATAAAAAGAAAGAAAAGAAAAGAAAAGAAAAAAACTATAGAAAAAAATCTTATATATATATATATATATATTACTTGAGCAATTGTCAGCCGGAGTTCGCAGTCGTCGACAATAGACACACTCGTTTACGACCGCAGTCCAGACAACATCCACCACTTCCCTCCATCATTCCGTCGCTCGCTACTACCAACCGCCTTCCCCACAACGACCTTCTTCGCCAGTAGACCGTCACCTTCTCTACAACCTCTGCCACCGCAGAAGACCACAAAGTCTAGAATCTGCCATTCAAACAGATTTCCACCACCACTACGGGATGCTCATCCGGATCTGTGGCACTAGGAAGCCACACTGTGCCTTCCGCTTAGCCCCCGCCATAGGAAGCCACACTTCCACTTCTTCGTAGTCTGACGCCATTACAGACCTTCACCGCCATCTACACCGCCGTTTTCATACCCAACCACAATTGCCTTCCCCTGGCCTATTTGTCTGATAGTCGACTAGAGCAAGCAAACCGTCGCCTTACTTGGAAGGTGTCTTTTGAAGTCAACATCTCATAATAATTATTCTGAGTAAATCAATTACCATAACCAAAAAAAATAAAATTCCACAATTGTAAAAAAAAAGGGGTACGATTTCAAAAGTGTTTTGCTGTTGATTAAAAGAAATATAGTGTTGAATACACAACATTAATTGAAGTGAGAGCATGAAAGAAAATCATAAGGTTTTTCCCAAGCGTAAGGTGATATTATAAAAAAGATATATATAGGGATACTTTATAAGTTATCAAAGTTTCTGGTAAGAAGTATAAGTAGAAATAAGTTTAACTTTTTATGGAGTTAAATTTTTTTTTTTATAATAAATAATACCAAACCTACCTATGTGGTATAGCAAGAAGATTTTGAAAGGAGATTTATTAACAAATAAGGCAAAAAGAGTATTTCAAGAATCGATATAAAAAGGGAAGATTAAAAAAAAGAGTTACAAATAATTTCTTAAGTATTAAAGGGGGATATATAACCCTAAGCTCAATGACGAATAGGAAAAAAATAAAAAATAAAAATGGAGTCTAATTTAAACATGAATGAAGGTGCTATGGAATCCATACAAAATTCTACATTTTGGACCAGATGTTCGTTTTGTCGAACATAGTATGATTATTCATCGATATTTAAAAATCGCAAAATGTTTTGTCCAACATGTAAGAAATTGTTCACTTTGGAAGAATATCGAGGTAATCCACATACAAAAGTGAAAAAATTAAAAGAAGAGCTCGTAGAACTTCAACAAAAAAATGAGGCATTGGAAAAGAAATATAAAGATCTCAAAGATCGGTTTTATGAAGAAGCAACAAAAAGTAGTGAAGAAATTTGGCGTCTAAGGGACCATAACAAAAAATTACTTGAGAAGGTCAAGAAGTCCAAAGATACAAGAAAAAAATTAGAAGAAGAAAATGAACGTCTCGAGAAAAAATTCAACAAGAATCTATCAGGAAAAGGAAGAAGAAAATTTGTGCTTAAAAGACTTGAATCAAAGGTTATTAAAACAAATTAGAAGTATAAAATATAAAGAGAAGGATACTAAGGACAAAGTCAACGATTCATAAAACGATGAACTTTCATGTCTAAGGAATCATAATCATAACCTTCTTATGCAAATAAAGAAGCTTAAAAGTGACAATAAGTTATTAAATGACGAAGTTGGAACAACTTACTGAAGAAGAAGTATTGAAGTCTCCAGTTGTAATAGTCCAAGTTGAAGACAAAGGAACAAATATAGATCCAGTCAGTATCACAACTCAAGAAGAGGATAAATCAGTTGAAGTAAAAACGTACTCAGAAGTTGCAGTTCAAACAATGGAAATTCCAAGTGAAGATTCTGTACCCATCTCAACAACTGCAGTACCTAAAGTACATCAGAAAATTGCCACACACATGATAAGGGAAAGTCCAACCAGAATAACTTCTTATCGACATCCGAATCACAAGAGCAAAATTTTCGATCAATCTATTTACCAGTATCACTCATAACATAAACAACAAATTTATGTTCCAAGGAATACTGAAGTTTGTAGAATCCAGTCCTATGATAACAATTCATTACAAATTTCCAGTGATTGGAAGATTCCACAAACATTAATCTAGGATGGTCAAATCCATTTTCAGTTCGACAATTTTGTTTATCACTTAGAGGACCCTATCATCATGTATCAATGAAGATAAAAAATTGAAGGATTCCAAAAGATGCAAATAGATTACAAAGACAAAGAACAAATGATACGCCTTGTCAGCGATAAGCTTTGAGGACAACTTTTTGAACAGGAAGGCAATGTTATGAGTATAATTTATATAAAAAGAATAAAAATGTAAATAATAATAAACACAAATAATGATTAATTAACTAGTAGTTAATAATGAAGACACATGTCTTTAAGGACATGACCGTACGTGAAAGGGTACCTGCCTGGGGTATATAAGCAAACCCTCACTTTTATTTGTATCATCTCATCAATTATTTTATACACTATTCAATTTACAATTACTTGTCCTACAATGGATGTCTATGTCTTCGAAGTATTTTGAAGATTATTGTTGCGTATACAAACTTTGTTTGTTACATCAGTCTTTTTGTGAATGTTACAAAAGAGACCTTTAGACAGAAGAAAGGTCTTTTGATGCCTTGAGTAAGGTTACACAAGACGGTTCTTTTAGGGTGACCAATCACTCCTCAATGTCAAATGAGAAGTAGTGAAATAACAAACCAGCCCTCTCAAATTTGACAAGCAAAGACCTCCAATATACCACTGTCAGCAAAAGATAAGCTTGCTGTAGCTACTGATTAGATATATCAGTCCACAAGCTCAGATCAATCTACAAGACTGGTTATCAAGATGCAAGGAACAATGCCAATATACAATTTGATGCTAGACACACTCATGCCGCACTTGAAAGATGCCTTTGTTATATCAAATCAGATCTCTGCAATTGCAAAACAAACCACTGTACTGAAAAAATCAGTTACCAAAATATGCAAGGAATGAGAGCCAAAAACTTCAGACTATTCTTGTGAGTATTATGTGTTGTATTTAGCGTGTTTTTAGGGTTAATATTGTTAATATTTAATGTTATTTGGCTATGTTATGCGATGCTTCAGGTCTGATATGTTTAGACAGTCTGCAATAGGTGACTGTGGAGGAGAATCAAGGTTCCAATGCCTTGCAACCCCACTCCAAAGGTTGACGTACTGAGTCTAGAGACTAAATGTCAATGCCTAGGCTTCAAGCAAATGATGAAACCCTTCCACAAAGAAATGCTGTTCCTGCAACCTAAAGAACATTAGCCCTATACTAATATGCAACAGTGATCAGACCTTTAAATGGCCTGCAGCCAAGGCTAGGGAGGCTCTAGGCCTGCGGCTGGGTAAGTAAAACGAGTTCCCAGCCAAAAAAATAAAAACCCTTGCCCAAATGATGATATGCCTGCAATTCAAACACAGTTAGCTTGAAAACAAATTTATTAGTCTTTCAATGGATCAGATCTTATAATGGCAATTTTTTAATGAGAAACTAATACTGAACCCTTGCAAAAAAAAATGTTTAGGCCTGCAAAACATGGAGATTAGCATAATAACAAATTGCAATGAGTTTACAACCCCTCCAAGGTTTGCGGCTATGGTAATTCAGCAAGGCTAGGTCTGCGGCCAAGGCTAACTAGCCTCAAAACCTCTGCGGCTACGTTAAATATGCCGAGACAGGCCTACGGCCAGGCCCAAGTGGCTAAATACTGCTGCCCCAAAAAGGCCTTTGTGACCAGATCTTTGCTTCCCAAATTTTTCAGTGAGCCTGCAATGCAAACAAGTCAGATTGATGCCAAGGATATGATGAAAAGAGTCATCAAAATTTGTTTGCAGTTTTTTAAAATGATAAACCCTTAGAAAAATTCAAATTTGCAGTGAAATCAGCCCTTGTAGGGCTTGTGGCCTCCAATATAGACTGAGCGTTCAAGGAAAAAGGCCTAAAAGTGATAGATCTAGGCCTCAAGAGGCCAAATCTAGCTGCGGCCTTGAAAGAATGCTGATTGTTGAAGAGAAAAGGTTTGATTATGGTGGATGTAGACCTTAAGAGGCTAGATATAGCCCTAAAGACGCTGTGGCCTTGAAGGAGGAACCAAAAATTCTAGACAACCAGCCTTTGTAATGAAAAATAGAGCCCAAACCCTAGCCGTCTAGGCTAGGTGAGGGCTAAAAACTGTATAGATAAAAATCTCCTTTCCAGATCTGCAAAAAAAAATCAAATAAAACCCCAACTGCTTTTTACAAAAAATGAAAAATATGAACCATGGTTAGATAAAAATTATTTACAAAATTATGTAACATATTCACAATGTTTTATGGCTCTTATAAGCAGATCTATTCGTTAATGCACAAATAAATTCAAATAGATGATGGAAATAAATTTTTATTTTGAGCAATAGCCAAAATCCTTGCAAATCAAATCGTTAGATAAGCCATGAAATTTAATCAGATGGGCTCTTGAGTTTTTTTTTGACTTGAGAGTTGGTTGGTCTAGCTGAAGACTTCCCTTCACACCCAAGATCTGAATACCTGAAGTCTCTACACAGTTAAAAGCAAATTATTAGATTAATAGAGGCATAGATAACATAATAACCTTCAAAATCTAGAGATACCTGGTAGATAGATCAAATAAAATATTTCTTTAAAACCCATCAGCTAATGCAAGATACCTGTGCAAATAGTTGATACAACAAATGACTAAAGAAATAATAATCTAGATTTATTTATTTATTATTATTTTTCAATAGAGTATTAAGCACATGATTTAGAAAACATTACCACAAGAAAATAAAAAGGAACACCATCACGAATAAACCCCAAAGGCTTCTGCTTTATTAATCCAAAAAAATATTACAACTAGCAGTGCTTGACTCAAAGCTTGATTACAATTTTTTCGATGACAAATGAGGAACAAATAGCTTCCTTATATAGAAAATGGAGAGATCTAGACCCCCCCTCCAAGTGGAAAACGACCAGGTCCAAAGAAGTGCACAATTTTGACTTGATCCTGGAGAATAACGACTAGTTGATTCTTGATCCATGCCAAAATTAAATCCCGTCCCTTGATCTGGAAGAAGAAATTCGAATTCCTTGATGAAGGCTTTGATCCCAGTCCAAAAAAATAAATTTTCAATTTTTTTCCTCAAAATATCCCTTTTGACATAACCACCTTGGTCCATAAGTTCAGTTTCTCTTAAAAAATTGATTTTTTCCTTGATGGAGGGCCTTAGAAAATTAATTTCTTTTGGACCCACGAATTTTTGAGGTATTTTTCTCCTTGGGAGTGAGTCTTTCACATTTATTCTTCCTCAGGAATGTCCATCTTCTCCAAAATTTCGTTTTTCCACTTGGAGAAAGTTTTTATTCTCTCATTTTTATTTTTCGACCATTTTCTGGCTAATTTTTTGCCCTTTTTTTGCCAGAAAATAAATTAAAATGACTCTAGAGGGGATTATACATATTTTCCAACCTCAAAGTGGGTCTAATTTTTTTTGGCGATAGTGTCTAATTATGAGTAACCATCCACCAAAAATATTCCTTAAACACCACCTTTTTACATCAAGATATTACATAGTCATGCCATTAGGAGGGGAATTTTTACAATTGACACATGACCTCTAGACTTAATAAAATTCTGTGACATAGGACATATGATCTAGTATGATAAAAATAGATACACTTGATAACAATAGGACTCACCTAAGACCTTACCATCGAGCTCCGCTCTAGCTTTGGGGTATGTGTGGGAGAAAAACTCTACTGATTATTTGGGTTAAAAAACGCGAATAACTGGCAGAGGGTAAAAAACTCCCTAGAGTGAAACTCTTTGCTAAGCATCAAAGGCTTACCTAGGTGTTTTTACATGGCTTCATAGTCATACTAGAATCATTTTTACAATAAAGGCCCACAGGCTGCAAAATTTGGGTTACAGTGATAATATGGAAGTTGCATGATGAAGATGAGCTTGACATTTTTTTATTTGCTGACATGTACTCTCTGCTTCTTGGGGTGTTGACACAGGTGTGGTCATTAGGAACATGGAAGTTCAATGAGGAACTAGGGCTTTGTTCTTCCTATGGAGTTGCCAACTAATGATCTATATTGTTGTTAGGGGCAAAACACACATTTCACATGTCCCCAACAATGATGCCAATTTTTTTTTCTGCAAAATCTAGTAGGTCTTGGAGAGTGAAATACTACAAGGCATAAACTAGACCAAGAGACAACAATGGGGTAGTGGCTCATTGTTGCCACAACCAAAACCCCTTGCTCTTTACAAACTTTCATCGATGGGAGGAGTCCCAGTAGGAGAGAGATCACTTATTCTAAGGTTAATTTGTGAAATGATCTCATTAGGAGCTCTTTGAGAAAGACACAATTTAGCCTCAAGGCTTCACAAGGAAATAATTCGCTTTCTATGATGAGACCTATAAAAGAGGGCACAAGACCTAGGGCTTGATAAATTTGACGAGTGTTAGGGTATCCAAAGGTCAAGGCAAAGAGAAAAGGTTTCCTATAATGTATACCAACTATGCAAAGACTCATGAAACCTTCAAGAAAGCCCTTAAGTTGATGCAAGGAAAACTAGGGTTTCTCTTTAGGCAAACCACTAGGGCAAGAAAGTATGTGGATGAAATTGAAGTGGATGCCCACCAAAAGGATAGATTTTGTGGAAAATACTCTCCCCTTGATATTTAGGCTCTCCAACCACCAAAACTCTACTTGCGTAAGGATTCACACAAAGCCCTAGTTCCCTAACTTGGCCTTGAACGGGCCAAATTGAGAGAGAGATAAAATGAATAAAAGTAAGATGTGGTCACTAACCAAATGGACCAGTCCCTTGTTCCTTGGGAGTCTGGGGTCCTCAATGTGTTAGATTAGCCAAAGAGCTTCTAATGCGGCCAGAATTTTGATGCCATAGCAAGCAAAATTCCTACAATTACCTATGCAATGGAAGATGGATTTTTCATGGGATAGCTGCCAAGAGTTCACCACTAAGGACATTCATTTACACATTATTTATGAGTATTGCATGCAAGAGATCATCTATATTGACATTCAATAAGTATTCAACAAATTAGGGCACAATTGCAACTACTAGAATCAATAAAATTCCATACATTAGACATGTAAGAAATTATTTTTCAATATACATATAAACTTACAAGATAAGATGCAAAGAATCCATTCCTTTCATCCAAAGAATAGCTCCAAAGATAGACAAATCAACTCCAAATGTCAAAGTACATCAAGATACTCAAAATTCTCGTCAAAGATAAGGTACTCAAAATTCTCGTCAAAGATACAAGTCCGAATTCAACTCAAGAGGCTGAAATATCTCAAGTGATGATGATCATAAGTTCAAATGACAAGTTCTAAATATATATGAGGCATTCAAATGTCTAATTAGCCTACAAGCCCCTCTAACAATTAAAATAATGGGAAAATACTAGTCTCGGTCACAAGTTGACCCAATAGTCTTTGTGAAATTTAGTAAATCTCTGTATGTACAAGCCAAAATGCTGATGTCATGCTAGCAAATGTCTACTTAGGGCTTGCGTTGAGGACCTTCAGTGCCTTGATTTCTGTAGAGGCCCTCTAAATTCACCTTTTAGGGGTTGGCCCCTAGATCTTTGTCAAAATCATCCTATGGACCCTAGTTTTGGGTTTGCTGCACAAAATGGGGCTCATGGGTCTCTCCCTGTGATCAATATGCCTAACTCTGCTCCAACATTGAGGGCATGAAGATGGTGCTAACCCTCCCAAGTCTCAAGGTATGAGACAAACCTCATCTGGGCCCTGGATCAACTGCTTGACCCTGTATTAGGGCTAAGCCGATTGGGGGCATGTGGGTCTAGGTGCATCATCCCATAAATGATATAGGGAAAAGTGTTGGAGCTATGTGGGTGTTGAAGGTGCTCATGGATACAAATGATGCTCTACAACTGTTCGAAGTCCTATGGCTCACAATGTGTCACTTGTGGGTGTTCATAATAAATATGCTCCTTGGGAGGACTTGGACCCCAGTTAAGTTGCCTAGACCTATAGATGGAACCACCTTTCCATTACACACAATATCCAGTGCTGCAACTTTCACCATTAGGTACATTTAATCATTGTTGCATCTTAAGTGAACCAAGCTTGAAAGGAATGGGAAAATTAACACTTCATATAAGGCTTCTCTTTCAAAATTGGGGTCTTAGTCACGTAATTGTGTTACCTGCCTCGGTAGGAGTGTTTAATAGCCTGTCCTATTAGGTGTTCTCAAGCCCCAAGGGGAAGTGACATGTCTTTGGTCCACCCTTCAATCGATAGGTGCAATGTGAATAATGATGGACTGGAGGGGAAAAGACTTCATGGCCAAGTGCCATGGTCAAAGGGATTGACTACAATGGAGTACCTCATCCTGGGTGTATAGATGTGAGGAGGGAGCAATCATGGATGCATGAGTTACCTCAGACTCTTTTTTCCACCCCTTTAAATGCCTTTTACATTTTTTGATTCTTCTTTGTATTATTGCTCATAGCTCAAGGAATGAGAGCTTGCTTTGTATGATGTATAGTAGTTATTACCCCCTTTAGGTTGGGGCAATTCATCACCCATCAGGGCTTGGGACATGCAAGGGTTCGTTGTATTCTATGGGATAGGGCAACATTGGCCTAGGAATTGGGTGATGGCCATATGAGTGAGGTATAGCTCATGCTTGGCTTTTGCCCATGTGCTAATTTGTAAGTCCCGATCATCTTTTGCATTTTGATTGTTCGTTTGTTTTTCTTATGGCCATCTTATGCTCTTTCTATTTCTTTCAGCTGCATCAACCTCCTAGGGTACATTTCCTGGCCCTACCCAGGTATGAGGATGTGTGGGTGCCAAATCCCAATGAACGAATGTTCAGTTGAACCTGAAGAATGAAGGTGGAATAGGGGATTGTAATGAAAGATGGAAAGTGGTAAGTATGGAATAGGGAGAGATGTGGCTACACTATCTCAATCATGGCTTCCCAAGTAGTGCTTCTCCTATACCCATTGGGCCATAAGGTGAGGTCCCATTGGACTAAAATTGAAAATTGACCCCCCATTTAAGGTGGGGGAACAAGATCAAAGCCAATATCCTTCTTTCTTCCAAGTTACCCCATAATCCATGTCAAAATGCCCAAATACAAACAAGCATAAGACCTCGATTGCAAATGAATAAAGTACCTTTTAATCAGAATCCCACGTTCCAACATGTGCTCTTGGCTAATGGGCAAGGAAACATATGACTGATGCAGGTGGCTGTTATGTGGATGACACATAACATTGGCTACTCGGTGGCTCTCAGGGGTTGCTGGCTCCCGACTGGAAGAGATGAGTAGGGGAAAAGTTTCTCCTAGGGGTCACCCATGTTTGGTGGGTAGTAAGACCTATCGTGATACACCGCGATAACCAAAGCCGTATCAAGCTTTTGGAGAATCCAATGTTTCACGATAAGTTTAAGCACATAGAGATCAATAATCACAATATCAGAGACAGGGTCCAAAGATATCCTGGGAGATTGCAGTACATACCTATAGGGAAGCGTATTGCATATATTCTCACCAAGCCTCTAGTGAAAGGGAAGTTCGTGTTTTATAGGGACATGCTGGGGGTGGTGGAGAATCCCTTTCTGGACAGGAGGGAGTGTTGATTTCTATCGCTGCAGTAGGTCTTCTATAAGCTTTGTGTCTTAGCATGGAGAAGACTTCGAGTTGCCTCTTTGGGTGCTTGCATGCGAGGTGTAAGTGATTTTTGATTTCTTTCCTAAGTTTAACTTAGGAAAAGTTCAATAATTAATTATGGAGAACTAATAGGCCCAGGTCTAATGATAAGTAAGTTACTTTATTTAAGTGACTTAGACAATATAATCTCAGATTCTAAACCATTGATCTAAAGTATCTTAAGATTTAATCCTAGCCATTGATCACTTAGGAAATTAGGGTTAGGGATTTGGCCTAATGAAATAATAAAATGAGACTAATGATGAGTTGAAAGACACATTATTATTGTTGAGCGCTTGAGCAAGAGATTTTCTCAAGAGAGAGGCTTGACTTAACTGAGGAGGAAGAGGAGATATTTTCTGAGTAGATTTTGGGAGAAATTCATAGGAGCTGAGTTGGAGAGAGAGAGGGCTGAGTTATCTGTTGAAACTTGAAACTTGAAGGTTGGTGTCATGGTTGATCATCTGATGACAATGCTACAAGTTATAACTGCTAGATCTGTAAAGTTATTTGTGTGCTAAATGGTTGATGCTTTAAATGAATATCATTAGTCTACTACAAAGGTCTATGTAACTAGTTCACCATTTTATATGCATCAAAATATATAGAAATCTTATTATATAAAAAAGGCTCCTGGAACGCTTTGCTCTTGGAGTCTTTGGAAGTTGTTGTTTCATGCTTCCACTTCCTGCTACATGGCCTTGCTTTTCTCTTGCCTCCAGCAGCACTAATTTAATTTATAAATTCTGTACAAATATAAGTTATATTGCTCAAGTCATGGATGTTTTGACCAATACTGAGTAGATTGCCATCTTTGCTATATGCATAATTTAAGGTCATTCTGAATTGCCAATTTTGTGACATGTAATTTGGGTTGTATATTTCTTCCACCTTGGGATTAGAATGAACCTAAAAATGGTAACATGTCATGCTTTGCATTTCTTTCGCAGTATCTCTGACCATTCATTTGTGGATATTACAGGATAGTGTGTTTATGATGGAGTAAGTACAGAGTGTGAGTGTGGTGATATTGTGGCCGGGATTTTCAGATTGATTTTTGGCTTTGCCCACAGGCTCATTATATATGAATCAGTCAGTTAAAGCTCTTTTATTGATTTCTTTCATATATCTGCCTATGGGAAATGACCTTCATATGGGTTAATTCAATTTTCCAGTGACAAAACCTATTAAAGGAATCTTTCTAGAGAGCAGTGGTCCTATTCCACCAGTCACATACCTTCTGTTCAAAAGTCTTCCTGCCTTATTTTGATTGCTCTTAGTTTAAAGTGAAATTATTTTCCATGTTTTTATGTTACCATATCAATTATGTTCGTTGTTATGTTTGTCCAACCAGTAATTCGGACAGGTGCTGAATACTTTGATAGCTTCTTATTATTTGTTTGGAAAAGCTTTCTCATTCGATCATTATGTTCTTCTCTGAAACATCATTGCCAGATATATGAAAACGCCACTATATTTTCCAGAGGGTAGCAGTTGCGGTTGAACTTTGTAAGAATTTGTACTCTTGCTGCAAACATGAGCTTTGTCTTCCGAGGATCACGGGGGGATATAGAAAGCGGATTCCCCAGTTTCATACCAGAGAGACGTGCTGTGGTATGTTTAAAAATTCTCGTTCTATAATTATTTCACTGCAGATGGCTCTACTGGTAGCTTCTATAGATTTATGCATGCTGTTCTGTAAAGATTTGTGCATTTGGAGTATATTAACTGGAATTACAGAAAAATTGTTGTTCAATTGTTATTGTCAGCTGAATTCAGTTTCTCTATTTTTGGTTGATATCAACTTTGAAATGTGTCTGTTCATTCTTTTGCAGCGAATACATGGTGGTGGACGCTCAATAAATGCTAATCCTATGGCATTTCTGGCCACAGGTATGTTTGAAACTCTGAGCATGTATCATTATTCGCACTGTTCCTAATTAACAAGGATATTCTGTAAATGCTGAACTTTAACTATGTGTTCTGCACGTCTTAATATTGTTGCTGCAGTACTGTTGTTGTTCATGATCTTAAATTCCCACCAAATGTCTCCAAATTTTCTGGTATGGTTTATGCACCAAAACACTTGATTTGTGAAGAGTTATATGAGCTTTTTCAAATTATATATCAGGTTATGACAGATCCTTCTTATGTTGTCCTTTATTGAGATATAGGAAAAACTGTCTGAATCATAGATCAGGATATTAGGCATCTTTCTTACGTTGTCCGTTTTTCCACTTCTGATAAAAACTGTATAAAATCGTGGTTACAATGTGTTTAATGTTGGTCCTGGATTATATTATATGCAGCTCTGGCTGGGCCTTGGTGTATTTTTGATGGCAAGCAGCCTGCGGATGTATGCAATGTGTCAACAGCTTCAAGCTCAGGCCCAGGCACATGCTGCAGCTGTTGCTGCAGCAGCTGGGGGCTTAGTAGGTCACACTGAACTGCGGTTACGTATGCCGCCTACCATTGCATTTGCAACAAGAGGCCGGTTGCAAGGCCTTCGTCTTCAGCTTGCTCTGCTTGACCGTGAATTTGATGACCTAGGTATTTGTGCATAAATGCATGTTCTTATATATTAAATTCCAATTGTTCAGTGCTTCATATTTGTTTTGGATTTCAGGAGCTCAAAATATATAGGGAAAGATGATTGTTAAACTTGAGATCTAAGAGCATTTCTTATCCTTGTATTCTTGACTAATGAACTGTTTTGAATGTTTGAAGACTACGAGGCACTGAGAGCATTGGACTCAGATAATCCCCCTGGTGTCCCTTCAATGAGTGATGCAGAGATAAACACACTGCCAGTTCACAAATACAAAACCCAGTCTCATCAGTCTCCTCTTGATAATCAGCACGGGTAAGTTCTAAAACTATAACTTACCTTTTTTCAGTTATTTCATTGAGATTATAAGTTTGGTGCTTTAAGAATTTATCATTTGGCCAAAAGCATAAACACTTTTATGCTGAATAGCTATATTATTGACCTTGGACAATTGACATTTGACATTCAGATGGGGCATGTGTCCATTTTTTTCCTGTGCTGTTGCCTTATGTTGAATAAAGCATTTATCTGGTTTTCAGTGAGGGGACATCTGTGCAGCGACAGAGTTCATCTTGTACAGTCTCGAAGGAGGCAGGAACAGTAAGTCCCTTTTGGCTATGCAGAGTGTGCCATTATAAAATACACCATCATATATTAACTTTAGAGAAAAAAATTTAATGCAAAAGACGTGGGCTACTGCTAATAACTTTAGGGTTTGTTTTATGATGTGGCAGTTCCAAGACACAATATAGCATGCTATTTCTTTGAAAATTGTAGGCACTGATCATTGTGATATGTAATTAGCGTGTGATTATATGGCTGCTTAGAACAAATTGAGATGCCCTCTAAAGTTTGTTAGATCATGATTCTTTCTTCTCTTGCATTTTCCCTTGATATTGGACCTTCTAGAAAAGTTTTATGAATTGCTTGAAGTCTTGTATCTGCTGTAATATTTTTTGGGCATAGCTTATTAGAAGATTCTAAGATCTTGATTATTGGCAACTTCAGGTTATTATTTTTCTATCTCATGTGTGAAGTGCAATGCAATGAAAGTGACAATTTGCAGCTGTTTCCAAACAGGAAACCTTTCCAGTGTGGACATGGTACAGAAAATGATGGGAGTTATCTGGGAAATGTTTCCTAGAAGTGTAACATCAATTTGAGCTTCTGGATACCTCTTCTTTTCATAACTAATAAATAAAGCTGGGTATCTTCCTAATATTGAGTGAATGTTTTATACATTTAGACATTGCAGATTTTAGTTATTATTATGTCATGTGCCAGTGCCATATCTTCACATTATTTTCAAGGAGGTGACCCAATTTAGTACAATACTAGGTGGAGCGTATTTAATTGTTGAGTTGAATGGTGAGGTATCTTGAACCAACCATGCAAAATACCCATAGGTGTCAGCGTGTTGAGAGTTCTTAACCTTAATCATGCTGGAACATGTCACTGTCAGGTTTATCAATTTAATCCTCAAGGGTTTGAAAAGAGGGCAAATAGAAGGATGGAGGGTCGTTATTCTTTTAAATGTTTCTTATGAGGTATTTGTAAAAGGTTTATGAGTTGGTATCAAACTCATTGCATCCAAGATAACATAGCAATAACAAACTATCTTTGTGATATCACTAATTGAAAGGAAATTTTTGATGAAACTAGAAATGCATAAAACATTCATAAACGTCACTGTCATACCTTCCAATATTATCTGCAGTTGACCATGGCCTTTGATGTAGTGCTCTTATTCGTAACCCAGTGTCACTATATCTGAATTGGGCTTATCTTCCACAAATTCAATGAACCAGACATTTCTGTTATTAAGTTAGTTATATGTTAGTGAATCACCTAACTACTTACCACCCCCAGTTAACTTTAAGTTAGCATAAATAAACTTTATAACATAATGCAAGGTAACTAGTAATTGCATGGAATGACCATTCTAACGTTTGCACATTTGTTGTTTGGGGGAGTCATCATGATCACTTAGCCCAAAAATGTAACATCTGTGTTAAATCTCTTGTTTTACACTGCAATATAATTCTTTTTTTTCAATTCTTTCAATTTTTGGTCATTTTTTAATTTTATAGTTGAAACGATAAAAGAGATTATGATTTCCTATCCATTATGTATATTTTAATTGTGCTCCTTAACAAATCAAACATGTTCAAATGTATTACATGTTCAAATCATTCTTCATTCTTCATTAATTTTGGACAACTAGGTCCAAACTCCATGTTGTGATGCTTAGATGAAGATACCAATATTTTTATTGGGTTCCTCTTTTGGAGAGGTGCAAGATCGGTCTAAAGATCATCTTGATCCGATGAGCAGAACATTTATTTTGAATTTATTTTTAATCTATTCAAAATATGTGCAGGTTGGCTTTAAGGTTTTGTACCCCAGCAGATGTGTCACACACCTTCACTGATGGATATAAATAAGGTCAACGTTGGAGGACATTTCACTCATCTCATCCTCACACATCTCTCTAACCTCATCTGATTGGTTCGAATCACCTGGAGTCTCTTCTCTCTCCACACGTGGGAAATCTGGCAGCAACAATTTTCTGAATTCGGTCTAGGGTTTCTGCAGCAAGTTTGACCAGCGCTGACCAAAGTCAACGCAAGGTCAATTTGACTCTAAACTCTCCCAGAACTTTGATTTCTCTAATCCGTATTTTTTGGCACTATTTTCGAGGCAAGACGTTGACTTTGAATTTTTAGCGTTGACCTAGCTGCCGCTGTTGTTTGCGTTGACTGTTGATTGACAACATTGACTTTTCTGGGGTTGACTTTTGAGTTAACCGTTTGGCTGTGCTGAGGGTTGTGTGACATTGCTGGTTCGCTGACCATACTGAGACTTTGCTGATTGAAGCATCCTGTTGACCGCCGTAACGCACCAACACAAATATATATTTCTGGCTTGTCTTCTGTCGATCTACTGGTATGTTCTATTAGCATTTTACTTTATTGTTTATGTGATTGCTATCTGAAATAGAAGTGAAAGTAAAGTTGCATCAAGCATATAACATCTGCATAAATTTACATGGTATCAGAGCTGAGGTGAAGACAAAGCCCTAATTTGTGGCAATCATCGAAGAAGAGGATGGGTTCGTCAAACTACAACGACTTCAAGGCTGATGAAAAACTGACTGGAAAGATGACTTCCATGCTTGGAAGATGACATTGGATCTTATGTTGGAAGACCAAGATGTCATGGACTATGTGCAGGGTAAAATCCAAGAGCCTCCATCCATTGCAACTGCTGCTGCCAAAACAAAGTATAAGAAGGGAGAGATCAAAGCAAAGCTGATGATCAGGGACTTAATTCACAAGAGTCTGGTTGCCTACATCTTTGAGCTGGGCACATCCAAAGAGATGTATGATAAGTTGGTCCACATGTTCAAGGCCAACAATGCGAATAAGTCCTATTTTTCAAGAATCAATTGAAGAAAGGCAGGGATGAGTCTATTCAATCATATTTTTTGAAGCTGACCAAGATCAGGAACAATCTGCTGGCTATTGGGGAGACAATAGCTTATCGAGAGATGGTACTCACCGCACTTGGAGTGCTCCCATCCAAATGGCATGTGTTCAACACTACCATTCTCAATAACAATGTGATAACTTACTTTGACGAAGTACTATCGATATGCGTTCAAGAAGAGACAAGAATGAAGGAGTATGAAAATGAAGGAAATGCTGCCTAAACTGCTCATTCTAGAAAGAAGAACTTTGGTGGTCCAAAGAACAAAGGAAGAGCAGGGGCCCAAAGAAAGAAGGGCAAGTGTGTCATAGGCCAGGTCACTATGCAAGAGAATGCCCTTTCAAGAAGGATTCTCTCGATGGTGATGACAACAACAACAAGCGGAGGAATGGCAATCAAAGGAACAATGTTATGAACCTAATTCATAACTAAACTAATAAATATAGTCATTAATGGAATAAATACAAATAAATGTAATTATTAGCTAATCAATTAGGATTATGTTAAATAGTCATTAGGTTAATGAAAAGGCATGTCTAAAAGACATGCCCATTCGTGAAAAGGTACCTGCATGGGTATAAAAGCGGGACCTCATTGTAATCATTCAATCATGTCTCATATCATATCAATAAAATATTTATTATTATAAATACCTCTTGTGTATTTTTATAATTAAAGCTATTTCTGATATCAAAGTCAACAAGCATACAAATCTTACTGCTACAGTATTCAAATTTACAACTTCTGCTGTTACAGTGGTATCAGAGCCATATTGAGGACAAGTTGAAAGAATGGCACATAACATTGTTTTACAAGCCTACGAACGTAGTTTACAAGCCTATGGACATAAACTACCACACTATGTGTCATTACGTGAAGATCCCAAAATAATTGAGCAGATTAGGAAAGTTAAACAAAAGCTTCAACAATTAGAGAATTCTTGGGCAAAAGTCACAAATGGTTGTAAAAAAATTTCTGCAGATCTTAAAAAAAATTCTCGTAATAGAGAAGAAAATCATGACAAACAAAAAGATGAAAAATGCAGTAATAATGAGAAGGTAGTTAGTTATGATAAAGGGAAATCAAATAAAACATCCATGAAAAAGTCAACCAAATATATTCCCCCACCAATGCGTAATAAAAGTAAAAAGGAAGAGAATTGTTGGAAGTGTGGAGACAAATATTTCACAGGACATAAGTGTGCAATCCAAAAAATTTATAACTGTGAAGTAGATCAAAATGATGATGAAGATGTGAAAAGGGTTGATCTAGAAAAAGATGAAAAAAAATTAATATCAGAGTCCACGACAGACAATGAAAAGTTGGAAGATATTGAGGATGTCACAGAAGATCTTGCAAAGAAAGATGGGGAGTACGTGGCTCCAAAAACTTCACAGGAAGCCTTGGAAAGATTGAAAAAGAAGATCGCTGTGAATGAAGAGTTCTGCATATCTCTGGTTTCTGATCAAAATAATCTAGATGCAAGATTGAGAGAATAGCAAGATGAAAATGCCTTGCTGCATCAGAGATTACAACAATATTTTTTTCAGCCCCAACTTTTGGGTATTGCGGATGAAAATTCTGTGGATGGTCCAGCATTTAAAGCGAAGAAGCAAACGGGACTGGTCATTTTGCAGAGATCGAAACGACTGCCCCATACATCGAAGCAAACTTTGGCCGTGGTGACAACATGCGACCGCGCGCCTGAAGGGCTTCTGGAGAGCGTGAAACAATCTAAAGTGTTGCATTTTAAGCCACTAAAAGAAACCATTAAAGATCCTGGTGAATTTCTTCTTAGTGATACTTCGAAGTTTGATCGCCCCCCATTGTTAAACTTGGCTGTTCATGCGCTAGATAAATTTGTATGTGAGTTTGGGCGTTTTCCTGCTCCTTCATCAGAGGAAGATGTTACCAAAGTAGTGTCCTTGGCAACATCTATTAATGAAACTTCAGGTGACCAGAAATTAAGACATTTTTCAAGTGGTTGCCATGCAGTGTTAAATCCCATGGCAGCAGTGTTCGGTGGAATTGTTGCCCAACAGGTTGTGAAAGCTTGCTCAGGTAAATCGAAAACTGGAATTGAAACCGAAATGAATCGGAAGACGGGCAGAAAACAGTTGGAGGCTGCAATCTCGAAGGGTGCTAGCGATCATGAAATTCAGGGACTTGTCTCAGAGATTCCAGAGATTATTTTGCAATGTGTCAGTAGAGATGAGGCAGCTCCGGCACTAGCACAAAAGGTTTTTAAGAGATTGTACGAAAATCCATCAAGCAGCTTACATGTTTCAACCCATATTGCTGTATTGGTGACCATTCGTGATGTTTGCAAACGGGTTTTGAAGGAACTGACAAGCTGGGGTGTTTATTCAGATGAGGAACGCAAATTCAACAAGGATATAACTGTTGCACTTATTCGTTCTGAACTAATTAACCTTACAGAATATAACATGCATCTTGCTAAACTTGTGGATGGAAGACGTAATGCTGCGACAACCGAATTTGCTATCTTTCTTGTACAACCCTGTGTTATTCAAGAACCTGGGGTTAGTGCATTTGAGCTCTATAATCGTGTTGAAGCTCTAGGAAAGGTGGCGCAAAGGCCGGGCTCTCCCGAGTCCTTGCAACAATTAATTGAAGATGTAAGGAATGTTTCATCAAATGCGGTTGGTCAAAATGCATCTTCAGTTGGGAAAGAGGAAAATACGGCCTCGGTCCAGCAATTAGACGCAAATCACCAGGAAAATGATACATATGACCCGTCGCTATCATATCTACCTGTCACCGTCTCTGTGTCAACATCGTCTCAGAGACAAGCTAAAGACGAGTTTTCTTCAGCAACAAACATCCCAGCACATCTAAGGGCCATGGAGCAGTTGCCTCGCGTCAATATTTCGGAGCAGCACCTGAGCAATAATACTGACTGCGTAATCTGCCGTGAAGGGTTTCAATTGACGGAGGAAGCCCCTGTGAGGGAATGCAGGCATCGGTTTCCCGAAGCCCTTAAAGCAATCGTTGACGCTAGTCGGTGCTGTCAAACGATGCATCGAACAGGTGTATCGGTGCTGCGTTTGGTTTACAAGGGTCGATATATCGTCCACTTAGATATAGTGTGTCGAAATAAACATGGGTCGGTACTAAGTCAAAGAGTTGATAATTTCAACATTATATTACTTATCACATATATAAAAACGGTACTAAGAATATTACCATCCCAGCAAAGAATTATTGTTTATTCCATTATACAGTTAGGTTTGGTTGGCGAATTTCATGTTGGATCTGCCACAGAAGCATCTATACTCCAAATTATAGAATGTAATCTATAATCAAATTGTAAATTAATGAACAAGTCACACTATGACGACAAAATCAATGGAGCATTCACCATTCGAGGGCCACAATGATCTGTATGGCGTGGCCATGGCTGTGGCTTACGGTTTATAATTTGCATTGACAAACGCCCAATTAAAAATTTACGCAGCAAGCAGGTCGACGTTAATTTATAAAGTATTCCATATCGGGGGTAAAAATCGATTGCGGGTTAGTAATTGAGCGTGGACGTAGTTCAGTGGTACAGTTAGTCGTTTAGTCTAACGTACCTGTTTTATAAAATGACGACAGAATTAAGTTTCATATATATATATATTTTTATAATTTATATATATATATTATAAAAAAAACAACAAAATTAAATTAAATTAATTAAATTGATTTAATTAATTAAAATTATTTAATTGATTAAATTAGAATTATTTAATTAATTAAAATTAAAAAAAAAAATTATATATATACATATTAGTTTAAGTGTAAAAAGAAAAAGAAAAGAAAAGGGGATTTAAGGACAGAGTACAAGAGAATTCTACAAGGAAGGTACTATTCAAGGACATGTCTAGCAGATAATTCCAAGTGAAGGAAATTGTCGAAAAGTTAAGCTTTGAGGACAAAGCTTTTCGAGAAGGAGGCAATGTTATGAACCTAATTCATAACTAAACTAATAAACATAGTCATTAATGGAATAAATACAAATAAATGTAATTATTAGCTAATCAATTAGGATTATGTTAAATAGTCATTAGGTTAATGAAAAGGCATTTCTAAAAGACATGCCCATTCGTGAAAAGGTACCTGCATGGGTATAAAAGTGGGACCTCATTGTAATCATTCAATCATGTCTCATATCATATCAATAAAATATTTATTATTATAAATACCTCTTGTGTATTTTAATAATTAAAGCTATTTCTGCTATCAAAGTCAACAAGCATACAAATCTTACTGCTACAGTATTCAAATTTACAACTTCCGCTGTTACAAACAACAGGTTCAAGGGAAAGAGGATGGCTTCCTCCGGCGGAAATGGTCAACCTTTCAAAAGGTCGAGAAATTCTAGGTATGAGGAATCAAATGTTGTTGATAAAAGAAATGAATTCATTCTTGTATCTGCCCTCTCTGTTGCATCTCCACCCGACACTATGGATGTCTGGTTGATAGATAGTGGTGCCTCAAGGCACGTCACTGGGTTCAAGGAAGCACTCTTTGATATAGTTGAGAAGGATACTAATTTGGAAATTATCCTTGGAGATAATGCCACATATCCCGTGAAAGGGACAGGGATTGTGACCCTTCACTTGTCTCAAGGTCAAGTCCTCTACTTGCAGGATGTACTATATGTACCTAATTTGAAGAAGAACCTTGTGTCTATATCGACCATGGAAGACAAAGGTTTCAATGTTGCATTCACTGATGGAAAGGTGCGCATGTGGAAGAAGAGCTTCAAGGAAGCTATCATGATTGGGTTTCGAGTTGATACACTCTACCAGGTTGGAGGAAGTCCACTGGGAGCGATGACATGTGATATTATCCAACAGACTGAACTATGGCACCGGAGGTTTGGACACCTTCGCTACAAGGCCCTTCTCGAAGCAAGGAAGGTGGTGACAGGGATGCCTGAGTTCTCAAATAATCATGAAGGTGTATGTCAGGGTTGTGCCGAAGGAAAGCATACAAGGGGACCTTTCCCCTCAAGTGTCACAAAGACATTTGACGTCTTGCGATTAGTATATTCTGATCTGTCTGGTATGTTGCCCGTGACATCCTTGGGATGATGTTCTTATTATATGACGTTCATAGATGACTTCTCTCGCAAAACCTGGATATACTTCTTGAAGAAGAAGGATGAGGCTTTCATGTGGTTCCGTACCTTCAAAGCCTTGGTGGAAAATCTAACAGGGAAGAAGATCAAAATATTGAGGACCGATAATGGCACTGAATATGAGACGAACGAGTTCAAGAACTTTTGCAGAGAAGCTGACATTAAGAGGGAGACCACAACTGTCTACACTCCTGAGCAGAATGGCATTGCTGAATGAAAGAACAGGACCATTGTGGAAGTTGCCTATGCCATGCTATGTAATCAGCGTCTACCGAAGTTTCTGTGGGGAGAAGCTGCGAACGCTATTGTGTACATACAAACCGATGCCCACATTCCGCCTTGGACTCCAAAACTCCCGAAGAGGTTTTCACTGGTAAGAAACCTGACATCTCACATTTTAGAGTTTTTGGATGTCCTATTTATTTTCATGTTCCGAAAGAGAAGAGGAGCAAGCTGGATGCTTCTGGGAAGAAGGGAATGTTTGTGGGCTACAACAAAAATTTGAAGGCCTATAGAGTCTATGTGCCTGGTCAAAGGGAAGTGGAGATATGCCACGATGTCACCTTTGACGAAGATGCTTCCCTGAGGAAAGTAGTCAATCTTCCGAGATCTGAGGAAGATCATGAAGTAAGGCCTGGAAATCAAGAAGAACCGAAGGATGAGACGATGCTCGATGCTGAAGGACCGATGGACCCGATTGATCCACCTCCTTCACTGGGGAAGAGACCATCATGGCTCAGGGACACTCTCGAGGATGCCGAGGGACATATGGCCCCAAGGGGGACATTCTGTGAAAGCAAGAAGCCGAGTAGATACTAAGGGTATCTAGCAGCCATGACTACTATTGTACAATTTGAGCTTGGATCTTTTGAGGAAGTCGTAAAGCATCAAGTCTGGAAGGATGCTATGCACGAAGAGTATGAGTCAATAATGAAGAATGACGTCTGGGATGTGGTTCCAAGACCGGAGGACAAAGCAGTTGTCACCTTGAAATGGCTCTACAAGATCAAGCATGGATTTGATGGAAGTGCTGAAAAATTCAAGGCAAGATTCGTTGCCCGTGGCTTCTCTCAAAAGGAAGGCATAGACTATGATGACATATTTGCACCTGTGGTCGATATACCACCATTCGATCTATCATAGCCCTTGCTGCTACGCAAGGATGAAGTCTTCATCAGATGGATGTGAAGATCGCATTTTTGCATGGTGCGATAAAGGAAGAGGTGTATGTGGAGCAACCTCTGGGGTTCGAAGTCCAGGATCGGGACACCCATGTCTGCAGGTTGAAGAAAGCCCTCTATGGGCTGGAGCAAGCACACAGAGCTTGGTATGAGAGGATAGATAGCTACCTGATGAAATTGGGCTTCACTCGTAGTAATGCTGATCCGAACCTTTACTTCAAGGTTGATAGAGAGAAGCCTCTCATTCTGGTGTTGTATGTGGATGACCTCTTTCTGACAGGTGCTGACCCTCTCATTAATCAGTGCAAGAGGGAGCTCGCTGCTGAGTTCGAGATGAAGGACCAAGGACTGATGTACTACTTCCTAGGCCTAGAGGTCTGGCAGAGACGTGGCGAGATTTTCCTTTCTCAAGGAAAATACATTGTGAAGCTTCTGGAAAGATTTGGTATGGTGGACTGTAAGTCCGTGTCAACACCAATGGAGCTCAACTTTAAGAAGTTGAGTGGCAGCACTGCTGGGCCCGTGTTAGCAAATCCTACCGAGTATCGTCAACTTGTAGGGGCCCTGATGTTCTTAGTGAACACGTGTCCAGATATATGTTTTGCAGTGAACACTTTGAGTCAACAGATGGTTGAGCCTCATCACACTCACTGGGTTGGTGCCAAGAATCTTCTGAGATATCTTCGGGGCACAATAAACCATGGGCTGAGATACACTGCCGGGAGCGTGACATTCCTTGGATATACTGATGCTGATTGGGCTGGCAGTGTGGTTGATCGTAAGAGCACATCGGGATGCTGCTTCACACTTGGTTCTGCTTCGATACCATGGATGAGTAGGAAGCAAAAGTTGGTGGCTTTGAGCACCGTGGAGGCCGAATAAATTGCAGCGAGTATGGCTTGTTGTGAAGCAGTTTGGTTGCGAAAGCTCTTCAGTGAGCTGTTTGGGCATGTGCTAGATACCACTGTGATAATCTGTGATAACCAGAGTGGGATTCGCTTCTCTGAGAATCCCGTGTTCCACGATCAATCCAAGCATATTGATATCAAGTACCACTTTATCCGGGATATGGTACAACGAGGCGCCGTAAGGCTCGATCATATAGGAACTGATGAGCGGGTTGCAGATATTCTCACTAAACCCCTGGGGAAGGTCAAGTTCCTAACCTTCCGTGAGAGTTTTGGTATTGTGGAATGACCCTATGATGAGGGTCCTGTTGGACGATGAACTCTGGGAGCTTTGGGGGGCTTTGGGGATAGCTTCTCGGAGCTATAAGCAACCACAGGGCTAGGCTTGCCGAACCTTGTTGGTGTGCTTCTGCCCCACCGTTGTGATGATTGAGTTGGTTCACCTCTCATTATCTGTGCCTCGTATGCATCCTACCCATTGAGTTTAGGGCTCATGGAAAGTACCTCTCATTTGGCCAGTGAGGTGGGAAAAGTTAGAGACTAGTAGCAAAGACTGATGGACGCATCACAGATTTCCATACTCTCTATCTAGGATGGCACGATCCAACCACTTGATCTGGGATCAAGTCTAGTAAGGTTTCGGACATCCCACTAACTTCGGGTCAGATAAACCAACTTCGGGTTGGTATGAGACTCTTTGTGAGTCCTATAGAGGTTTCGGACCTCTGGGCTGAATCTGTCAGCCGGGAATGATGTCTTTGTGACTGACCCACTTCTGTTCTGAAATAAAGAAGCCAACAAAGCAAGTTACAGCGGGATGATGCACGATGTTTGGATTGCACAGGTGGATGGAGTTCTCCCTAGTTGAGAGGGAGTGTTAAATTTGGACAACTAGGTCCAAACTCCATGTTGTGATGCTCAGATGAAGATACCAATATTTTTATTGGGTTCCTCTTTCAGAGAGATGCAAGATCGATCTAAAGACCATCTTGATCCGATGAGCAGAACATTTATTTTGAATCTATTCAAAATATGTGCAGGTCGGCTTTAAGGTTTTCTACCCCAACAGATGTGTCACACACCCTCACTGATGGATATAAATAAGGTCAATGTTGGAGGACATTTCACTCATCTCATCCTCACACATCTCTCTCTCCTCATCTGATTGGTTCGAATCACTTGGAGTCTCTTCTCTCTCCACACGTGGGAAATCTAGCAGCAGCAATTTTCTGAATTTGGTCTAGGGTTTCTGCAACTAGTTTGACCAGCGTTGACTTTGATCAACGCAAGGTCAATTTGACCCGAAACTCTCCCACAACTTCGATTTCCCTAATCCACATTTTTTGGCACTATTTTCGAGGCAAGACATTGAATTTGACTTTTCAGCGTTGACCTAGCGGCTGCTGCTGTTTGCATTGACCGTTGACTGACAGCGTTGACTTTTCTGGGGTTGACTTTTGAGTTGACCGTTTGGCTGTCCTGAGGGTTGTGTGACATTGCTGGTTAGCTGACCATACTGAGACTTTGCTGGTTGAAGCATCCTGTTGACCGCCGTAACGCACCAACACAAATATATATTTCTGGCTTGTCTTTTGTCGATCTACTGGTATGTTCTATCAGCATTTTACTTTATTGTTTATGTGATTGCTGTCTGAAATAGAAGAGAAAGTAAAGTTGCATCAAGCATAGAACATCTGCATAAATTTGCACTTAGCCCAATAATGTAACATCTGTGTTAAATCTCTTGTTTTACACTGCAATATAATTCTTTTTTTTCAATTCTTTCAATTTTTTGGTCATTTTTTAATTTTATAGTTGAAATGATAAAAGAGATTATGATTTCCTATCCATTATGTATATTTTAATTCTGCTCCTTAACAAATCAAACATGTTCAAATCTATCACATCCACATTTTATCATGGAACTTAAACCGTAACACCTTTTACTAAACTCTGGCAAAAAAATAAAAATACAGCATAAACTCTCTTTTGAACTGGAATACATTGTTTCTTTGCCATTTTATAGGCATAGGAGTGTATGTCTGACTATATTCGCATAGGATAGTATATCTGACTATATTCCCTTAAAATACACATGTAGCAATATCCCATTCTTATGTAACTCCCAAATACATCAAGACTTGGTAATTTTCTATCTCATTAGGATATTTATGACAACCTTGTTTGGTCCATAAATGGTAGGCTTATAGCTTCAAGTTTTTTTTGGCATACATACACTCTTTGCTTTGCACCTTGTGTGAATTTGGCAAATTAGCAACAAGAGGGAAATGTTGCATTTTTTGGGTAGACTAATCAAGATCTAACCTTGAGCTTATGAAGTCTTGAACTTTTTTTGAAGTTTATTTATTTATTTGTTTGTGCAGACATGTTGAACTTTTTGGCAATTAAAAACAAGGGTTTAGGGATAAGCACACACTTTGAGGAAGTGATGAGAAACAAAGAATAAAAGAAAAGGAGGCCTCCTTGCTCTTTTCTAACATTTACTTTTTCTTTTGTAATAGCTCACATGGTGTAATGTTCCCGGTCCCATTTGTGCCTAATTGAGGGTATGCTGTAGTAATTTTTCCCTTTGTTCATCACAACTTTTAATACCGATTTTGAGTTCACCCTTTACTGACGTGGCACAATACATGCTAGCTAACATGGCATAACCACCTGTACCATTGATATGAGAAGTTTACTTTAGCACATCAATACAAACTTGTCTAAAAAATACCATTGTTTAGAAAAAGTGTACGAAGGACAAGTGTTCCTAAGGCTTGGTGTCTAGCCTAGGAAAAAGTGTCCAACATGACCCCCTTGACTTAACTTTATGAGAAGTAGAGTTAAATTGACTTTATGAGATATATAAAGTTATAAAGTGACTTTTTGGGATAATTAATGAAAAGGGGACACAGGGGATAAAGTTACTTATGAGTCAATGAGAGATTAAATCCCCACCCTTATTCAATGGCTAAGATCTAATCATAATTATTGGATCTTAGGGTTAGATCTCTCTTCATTATGAGAGAACAAAAAGGAAACTCAAGGGAGAAAAAGACACCATTTGCATGCATTCTTCATGAGCTTTGGAGAAGAGGAGGAGGCTGAGAGAGCAAGTACAACAGGAGAAGAGATAGTGCAGCAGGAGAAGAGCAAGTACATCAGTAGGTACAACAAGCAGAGGGAAAATATTTCTAGGCTTTGCAGAGCATTGAAATCGAGGCACACTTCTAGCATTAATTGCAGCTGTGTCAACGTGATTTTCGAGGCAGCCTGGGCTGAATTTCGAGGGCAGTATGGGCTGCATTAATAGCTGTTAGAAGCAGCGTGGATTTCGAGGAGTCTGAGTATGAAAATCAAGGAAGTCTGATGGCATATTTATTGCAGCCTTTCAGTACTGCAGATCAACACAAAAATTGAGAGTGAGCACGATCTTTGAAGGAGATTCTAGTGGGAAATTTGAGCAACTGGCACAAATTTCAGGGGGCTGTCAGGCATTAATTTCTGAGCAGACCTGGGCACAAAAATCGACTGTCAGGCACAGAATTCAAGGAGGAAGCTACAGCACGAAAATCTAGGAAATCTGGGCATGATCTCATAAGAGAAGTATGCATTAATTGCTATAATAAATGCTGTAAAAATTTCTCTGACAGAAATAAGAATTCTCTCTCTCTCACTGGTTGTCCCTTCAGGGTTTTTCCAGGGTCTGTTGACTAAAAGCTCAGTGTAAAATTTTGCGTGACTGCTTGTGTTTTCTAAGCAAAAGTTAAAAAGTAGAGCAGGTTCGTGTTTCATTTTTTTGTAATATTCTTGTTTATGACAACAGTGAGCAAACTTGTGGGTTGGGCATTAATCATGACATGACGACACTAACTTGAAACTGGGTTGGGTCTAAAACCAAAATTGTCTACTTGTTATCAGAGCTTGGTGGCCAAAACTGCTGAGAAAAGTGACCAAACAGTAAGCAAAACAACAAGTCTAAATGGGAATATGTGGTTGAGAGAGAATAGTGTTTACCTTTGGAAAAATATGAGATTTTGTGTTGGGTTGTTGAGGTCAAATGGCAACTGGTATGAGGGTTGAGGATAGACTGAATGGGGCTGATAACTTTAGCCCATGGAAGGAGATGATGGTCTTGGACTTGAAGAAGACTGTTACACCACCCACTCCTCAAGATCAGCTAGTTGAGTTCAACAAGAAGAATGCCAAGGCTAAGAGACTTCTTGTAGATGCCATCAAAGATCACCTCATTCCCCATGTTTTAGGGAAGAAGTATGCCTTTGAGATGTGGGAGTGCTTAACCAAGCTTTACCAAAGTACTAATGAGAATGTTTGCGAGAGAAACTGAGGCAAACTAAGATGACCCAGACTGACATAGTTTCCTCATACTTCATTAAAATCACTCAAGTGAGAGATGAGTTGGCAGCCGTTGGAGAGGCCATTCCAGAGGAAAAACTTGTTAGATCAACTTTGAGTGGCTTTTCTAAGAAGTGGGATGCTTTCATTGATGGGACTGTAGCCTGTGAGAATTTTCCAGATTGGTGGGAGAATGTGGGGCGATCTCCTTTAGGAGGAGATAAGACGAATTGCCAAGAGTGGAGGCCAGTATGGTGGGGATGATGAGGAGAATGTGGCTCTTGCAACAAAGGGAAAGAAGTCCAAGAAGGGTGCCCCGAGTGGGACCAAGCAAAAGGGTAAGCAAAAGGAGAAGGACATGAGCAAAGTGGGATGCTTTGCTTGTCAGAAAATGGGACACTATGCATTTATGTGTTCTAATAATAAGAAGAAAAAGGGTGTTGCTGCTTCAGCTGAGTTGAATGAGTTTTCCACTAAGTTCGAGAAGTAGTTTTCTTTGGGGGTTAGTTTTTGCACTAGTGTTGCATCCTCCAGCATATGGTACATTGATAATAAAGCTTTACGCCATATGATAGGTGTTAGGGAGCACTTTACAGGTCTTACTGAGAGGGATGTAGATCTGGAGGTGGTGCTTGGTGATGACTCTACAGTTAGGGTAGTTAGTATTGGCATTGTATCCTTTCAGAGGGAGTCACAACCTCCCTTGATAGTGATAGAGGTCTTATATGTTCCAGAGCTGAAAATGAACTTGATATTAATTTCCACGATTGAGGACAAGGGGTGTGCGGTGGTGTTCTATGATGGGAAGGTTCTCATGTATCCTAGGGATCCAATATCACTTTGGCCCAAGTGATTGGAGTCTGTCATGGGAAGCTATATAGGTTCATGTTTCAACCAACTAGAGCATTGGTTTCTACCACCAGCAACAATGACTTATGTGAGTTGTGGCACAGAAGGGTGGCCCACTTGCATCATGGGGCTCTGAAAGTATTGAGTGAGATTGTTACAGGGTTACCGAATTTCAGTATTGAGCTCCAGGATGTGTGTAGGGGGTGTGCGTTGGGAAAGTACACCATGACTGCTTTTCCAACCAGTGATAGTATGGTAGCAGGTATTCTTGATTTGGTTCATTCTGATGTGTGTGGTCCTGTGTCTTCTGTATCATTGAGTGGATATGAGTGCTATGTCACTTTCATTGATGACTTCTCCAAGAAGACCTGTATTTTCTTCATGAAGACCAAGGGTGAGGTCTTCAAGAGGTTCCAAGTGTTTAAAGCTCTTGTGGAGAACCAAATAGGTAAGAAGATCAAGGTGTTGAGATCTGATAATGGCGACGAGTATACCTTCAAGGAGTTTAAGGACTTTTGTGCGAGAGCATGCATCAAGAGGGAGTTGAGAGTTCCTTACAACCCATAGTAGAATGGGGATGCAGATAAGAAGAACAAAGCCATAGTTGGGGTAGCGAGAGCCATGCTTTATGATCAGATGCTACCTTTCTTTTTTGGGCCGTGGCTTGTAACATTGTGGTGTATTTGCAGAATAGGAGTCCACATTTTGGGGAGCAAGACTCTTGAGGAGGATTTTTCTGGGAAGAAGCCTGACGTTGGGCACTTCAGGATTTTCGGTATTTGAATTATTCCCATGTCCTTGAGGAGAAGAGGACAAAGCTAGATCCCATGGCTATGAAGGGCATTTTGGTGGGGTATAATGTGACCTCAAAGGCTTACCACATATATATTCCTGCCAAGAGGAAGGTTGTTGTGAGGCGGTATGTGAGATTTGAGGAGAAAAGAGCCATGAGGAGGTCATGAGAGTTGTATTAGATAGATTAGCAGACTCCTCAGCAGGGGAGTTCACCACAGGGTATTGGACCACAGGGGATAGGATCACAGGGGTCTATAGGATCACAGGCTTCAGGAGTGACAAGGTCACAGGGCACGGGTTTCCAGGGTATAGGTTCACCATCAACCACAAGGGCATTGTCTTCAGGAACACAGTCTTCAAAGGAGGATATTCCCACCCCAGTAAAGGAGGCTACTTCAAGGAAGAGGAAGCCAAGATGGCTTCTTGACACCTTGAAGGAAGGCTAGGAGTTAACTGGAAAACCCAAGTGGTCAGTTAGGGAGAGAAAAACACCATAGCAGTTTGGTAGCTATTTGGCTATGGTGAGTATCATTGTTGAGTTTGAGCCTTCTAGCTACGAGGAGGCATCAGGTATGGAGGGATGCCATGGCGAAAGAGTTTGCTTTCATCATGAAAAGTGATGTTTGGGAGATTGTGCTGAGAATTGAGAGGAAGTGAGTGGTGGCTTGTAGGTGGCTTTACAAGAGTAAGTATGTTGTAGATGGTAGCATTGAGAAGTACAGAGCTCGATTTGTGGCTTAGTGGTTTTCATAGGTAGAGGGAGCTGATTATGTGGAGACCTTCACTCCAGTTGTTCGGTATACTTCTATTAGATCAATGGTCTCTATAGCAGCAGAGATGGGTGGGAAGATCCACCAGATGGATGTGAAGATCACATTTCTAAATGGCATTATACAGGAGGAGGTTTACATTGAGTAACCATAGGGCTTTGAGGTGGATGGGAGGGAGTCTCATGTTTGCAGATTGAAGAAGGTACTTTATGGACTGAAGCAAGCTCCAAGAGCTTGTTTATTCTCAGATAGCCGCTTACATACAACAGTTGGGTTTTAGGAAAAGTGATGCAGATCCAAACCTTTCTTACATTGTGGTTGGTGAGGATCCTCTCATTCTATTATTGTAAGTGGATGATTTATGTATTACATGTACAAAGAGACTCATAGAGGCAAACAAGATCTTGCTTCAGAGTTTGAGATGACAAGTCTTAGACTGATGCATTATTTCTTGGGATTAGAGGGTGCGGCAGGGGGAGGGGCATATCTTTTTGGGAAAGGGAAAGTGTGCAATTGACATTTTGATGAGATATCACATGGAGCACTATAGGTCCATGTCCACACCTATAATTACAAATGGAAGAAGCTTCATGCTTTTGAGTTCAAGTTGGTTGATCCCACGATTTATCATCAGTTGATAGGCTCATTGATGTATCTGGTCAACGCCAAGCTAGACATTTGTTTTGCAACCAACACTCTCGGTCAATTTATTGTGGAGCCTAGGAGAGTGCATTGGGTGACTGTAAAACATGTGCTTAGATATCCACAAGGGACAATGGATTATGGTTTGGACTATGTTAAGGGGGGTGGAGTTAGGTTGACTGGTTATAGAGACTCAAATTGGGTAGGATGTGTTGATGACAGGAAAGGCACTTTGGGATGATGCTTCAGGTTGGGTTCGACAATTGTGTCATGGTTTAGTTGGAAGCAATGGTCAGTAGCACTGAGTTTTGTTGAGGTAGAGTATATGGCAACTAGTCAGACCAATTGTGAGGCCATTTGGCTTTGCAAGTTTTTGGTTGGCCTATTTGGTTAACATTTGAGGCCTATAGTGATTTATTGCAATAATCAGAGTTGCATGAAACTCACAGAGAATCTAGTTCTGCATGACAGGTCAAAACACATAGGGATTAGATGCCACTTCATTTGTGACTATGTTTAGAAAGGGGCAGTGCAACTTGAGTACATATCTACTGATGAGCAGGTAGTCGACATTCTAATGAAGTCCTTGCCAAGAGGCTAACATACTTTAGAAACAAGATGGGAGTTGTATGAAACACTTTCTGAACATATAAAGAGGGAGTGTCAGAAAAAGTGTACCAAGGACAACTATTCCCAAGGCTTGTTGTCTAGCCTTGGAGAAAGTGTCTAGCATGACCCCCTTGACTTAACTTTATGAGAAATAAAGTTAAAGTGATTTAATGAGATTTAAAGTCATAAAGCGACTTTTTGGGATATTTAATGATAAGGGGACTTAGGGGATAAAGTGACTAATGGGTTAATGAGAGATTAAATCCCAACCCTTGATCTTAATGGCTAAAGATTTAATCTCAACCATTGGATCTTAGGGTTAGGTCTCTCTTCGTTATGAGAGAACAAAAAGGAAACTCAAGGGAGAAAAAGGCACCATTTGCATGATTCTTCATGGGCTTTGGAGAAGAGGAGGAGGAGGAGGCTGAGAGATTAAGTACAACAAGAGAAGAGTAAGTACAATAACATGTACAACAAGGAGAGGGCTCATATTTCCAGGTTAAGCAGAGCACTATAATCGAGGCACTCTTACAACATTATTTGCAACTGTGTCAGTGTAATGTTTGAGGTAGCTTCAGCTAAAATCGAGAGAAGTCAGGGCCACATTAATTGTTGTCAAAAGCAACGCAGTTTTCGAGGAGTCTGGGCGTGAAAATTGTGGAAATTTGACAACATATTTATTGCAGCTTGTTAGTATTGTAGACTAGCGCGAAGTGATGGAGTGAGTGATTCTCGAGGAAGATTTTACTGGGAAATTCGTTCAACAAGCACGACTTTCAAGGGGGCTATCAGGCATTAATTTATGTGTAGATTTGGGCATAGAAATCGAGACTCTTAGGCATAGAATTCAAGGAGGCAACTACAACACAAAAATCTGGGAAATTATGGCACACTTTCCTAAGAGATAGATCTACGTTAATTGCTGCAATAAATGTTGTAAAATAAGATTTCTCTCTCTCACGGGTTTTCCCTTCGGGGTTTTTCTAGGGCATGTTGAACAAAATCTCTAGTGTAAAATTTTGTGACTACTTGTGTTTTCTCAACAGAACTTAGAAAGATAACTATATTATCTTGTTACGTTCTTTGCTAGACTCTTGGAATAATCTAGTTGTAGCACTTGGTGGTACTATTCAATCCACATTAAAGTTTGAGGAGTAATGGCATCCTTGTTATTAGAGATAATGAGGAGAAAGTTTATGGAGGGTGTGGCCAAGAATGCTTTATCTCTAAGAGAGTGTTTTATCTACAAAGAAATGTTGGAAATGCAGTAAAAATGGGCATTTTAAGAAAGACTATAGATGTAAGAATGTTGATAGACGTAAGGGATATGATGATTCCCCTTCCACAAAAATGAAAACTTTGATGAAAGGAGGCTTTGATGTTTATTTAGCATCTATAGGGACACATGCAAATAATGATATATGGTTGATTGACCTGACTATTTGTTTGATCTAACTCACAGGGATTGTTTTTTTGAATATGAAAGTATAATGGAGGTGATGTTTCCTCAGGAGATGTCTCAATGATCGAAATTTGGAGGTGCAAGGGTCAAGTTGTTCCTCAAAGATGGAAGGATTAGAACTGTCCTTGGAGTTTCATACATTCTAGATCTAGCCAAAATCCTAATATTTGTAAGTAAGATGGGTGATGCAAGCATGCATACCATATTTGAAAAGGACACATGCAAGATGGTCAAGGAACAATGGTGTTGATGAGGGAAGTTTGGATTGGAACTTTGTACAAACCAATTGGGAAGCATTATTATGGGTGTAACATTTCAATTGTTCTCAGGGGTAGCAATGAAGAAGATAGGGCCTTTATTGCCCCTGCAATGCTACGACATCAAATATTGGGACATACTGGAGAGAAGGGACTTCAAGCATGTCATGGTAAAGGTATAGTTGAAAGTATGTTTGATTTCTCATTATATTTTGATTTCTTTGAACATTGTATATATGATAAATGTAATTGGGTAAGAGTCACATCTATTGCTATAGAGCAAAAGGAATCTTGGAGTTGATATATATTGAAGTATTTGGACTTGTGTCTTTTCCATCATTAGATAAATCCATGTATAATGTCTCGTTCACAGATGATTTCTCAAGGAACACAATGATCCATTTCTCAAGGAACCTGCCAGCATAGTTTGACATGAAGGATCTGGGGTTGATGCACTATTTTCTCGAGTTGGAAGTACGACAAAAGAATGGGGAGATCTTCCTTGGACAAGGAAGATATGCTATAGATATTCTGAAGAGGTTCAGAATGCAGGACTGCAGACCCATGATCACAAATTGGAAGAAGATGGATGCATTGGATGACAAGGATGTCGACCCCACCTTGTATAAACAGCTCATTGGGTCTCTCATGTATCTGGTCAACACTAGGCCAGACATTTGCTTTGGAGTCAATACCCTAAGTCAATTCATGGTAGAGCTGAAGAGGGTACATTGGGCAGTAGCGAGGCATATTCTGAGGTATGTGCACAACACGGTCGAGGTTGAGGTATACTCGAGGGGATGACGTCAGACTATGTGGATTTACAGATGTAGATTGGGCAGGGAGTTCAGTGGGCAGGAAAAGTACCTTTGGGTACTGCTTCAGTGTTGGATCAGGGATGGTTTCTTGGTATAGCAAGAAGCAAAAGTGAGTAGCACCAAACTCTGTAGAAGCAGAGTATATGGCAGCCCGCACATCTACGTGCGAAGCTATAAGGCTTAGGAAGCTACTAGTAAGCTTGTTCAGGCAGAAGATGGAAGTGACCAGCGTCCACTGTGATAATCAGAGTTGCATAAAGCTCTTTGAGAATCCAATGTTTCATGACAGGTCGAAGCACATAGATATTAGATTCCATTTCATCAAATACTGCGTGTTGAGCTAAGTAACCGGACACTCCTAAAATGCCCTCGTATCCCTGAATCCCCGTGTCGGACACTTCTAGGTGTTGGATTCGGCCCCAATTCGAAGGACACGGCATGTCCGTACAGGGTACGGTCGGGATATGGCGTGTCCGAAAAGGGACACGCCGTATCTCGACCGTACCCCGTCGGACACGCCGTGGCCCGTCCTGCCGGGTACGGCCAGGCCCGCGGCAAGCAAAATCGCACGATTTTTTTTATAAAATGCGGCTTTTCCTTGTTATTTTCTCATCCATTTCATTTGTCTTTCATTTGTGAAGTGAGAAGGAGAGCTAGTGTGAGCAAGGAGCAAGTGTGTTCTTTCGAAGAGATTTGAGCATCCGGTAAGTGCATTGTCCCTCTATATTTTGCATTTAGTTTGTTGTTAGTGTTTGCATGTGCATATGTTTTATATATTTAGTTGTTTTTGTTTATTTTTTACAGTATTTATGGCTCAATCAAAGGCAGCAAGACAGGGGCAAAGAAAGGGGAAGAATGTCTCCAATGGAGATGCCCCTCCTGTCCCTCTTTCATCAGGGTCTGCAAGTATTCCATCCATTGGAAGTGGGGCTGCAACAGTAGCTTCAAATGTGCAGGGAAAACAAATTGTTGACCCCAAATACCCATTGTGGAAATATGCAACAAGAGAGGAAGGGGCAGCAAAAAAGGGAGGAGGAAATTGTAGCTGGAAATGCAATTTTTGCAATGGCCATTTCAATGGCACATATTTCCGTGTGAAAGCTCATTTGTTGGGTATTCCAGGTTGTGGCGTTAAATGTTGTACAGCAATTGAATTGCCAGATAAGAAGAAATTGCAGAAAGAGGCGAGTATTGGTGAGGCAAATGTGGCAGCAAAATCAAAAAAATCCAAGACTGATGACCCCCTTCCATTCTTGAGGAAAAGCGGCAGCAAGTTCCCTTTTGAGACTTCTAGCAGGGGAGAATTAGCAAAGAGAAAGGCAACTGCAGTTGGTCCAATGGACAAGATTTTCCAAAAAGAGAAAAGCGAAGAGCTTGACCTCACCATTGCATTTTTTTTCTATCAGAACTTCATATCTTTTAATGTTGCACGGTCACCTCTATTTATTGAGATGTGTCGAGCTCTTTGTCATGGGGCTCCATCAGGGTATGTGCCTCCTGGGTCAGAGAAGCTCAGAACCACATTGTTGACAAAGGAAAAGAAAGAGGTGGACAAAATACTTGAGCCTATTAAATCAGCATGGCCAACATCTGGGGTTAGCATTGTTTCTGATGGATGGACAGATCCAGCACGCCACCCACTCATTAACTTCATGGTGTCATCCACGAATGGTGCAGTTTTCTTGAAATCAGTGGATGCACTTGGACAGTACAAGGATGCACAATATATGGGTGAGTTATTTCTCAAAGTTATTGAAAGTGTAGGTGTGGATTGTTGTGTGCAAATCATTACGGATAATGCACCTGTTTGCAAGGCCGCTGGCATGATTGTGGAAGCAAAATATCCACAAGTATTTTGAACACCTTGCATTGTCCATTCATTGAACTTGGCACTGAAATCTATTGCTTCTGATGTGCTTTGGATTGGAGCCATTATTGAGGATGCACGACATATCCGCAACTTTGTAACAAACCATACAAATGCCCTCACTATCTACAAGGAGTACAACAATCTATCATTGTTGAAGATTGCAAATACACGGTTTGCCTCTTCATTCATCATGTTGAAGAGGTTGAAGGAGGTCAAGACCGCTCTTGGGTCTATGGTTATTTCAGAGTTTTGGTCTTTTTGGAGAAAGACGGATCAAGCAGCCTCAAAGAAGGTGAAGGACATAGTGTTGGATGATATATGGTGGGAGAAGGTAGATCTAATTATTCAGATCATGGAGCCTATCATTTCCTTGCTTAGATTTGTAGATACAGACCAACCCATCCTAGGACAGGTTTATGAGGGATGGGATTCCATGATTGAGTCTGTGAGAACCATTATTTTACAGAGTCAGTGCCCAGAGTATGAGACATCACCTGAGGCCTTCTTCACCGTCATATAGGATATTCTTGTCAGCAGATGGGACAAGAATTGCACACCTTTACATTGTTTGGCTCACTCCTTGAACCCAAAATACTACAGCCATGAGTGGCTCAATGGTGGACCTTCCCGCAGATTCCCTCCTCACATGGATGCTGAAATCTCACAGGGGAGGAAAGATGCATTGAGGAGGATTTTTCAGGATAGGGCATCCCTTGATGAGGTGGAGGATGCCTTTGCAGATTTTTCCACTGGCAGGGGGTGATTTGGAGGCTATGATTTGATTCGAGACAGGGGGGCTAAGAAGCTCCATTCTTGGTGGGCAACTCATGGGGTAGCAAGCCCTCCTCTACAGCAGTTAGCCATGAGGCTCCTCTCTCAGGTGACTTCATCCTCTTGTTGCGAGAGGAATTGGAGCACATATGGGAATTTGTATAGTGTGAAGAAGAGCAGGCTTGAGCAGTCCGGGGCAGAGACAATGGTGTATGTGCACACCAACCTTCGTCTCATCTACAGGCAGAGGGAGGAGTGGTTGAAGGGAAAGACAAAGATGTGGGATGTCTTTCCTGATGATATGGGTCTGGACAGCAGTGTTGAGTTGGCATTGGCCGACTTGGATCTCAATGTGCCAGTGCTAGAGCCTGTCAGATTTGATGATGGATTAGAGGGGTCATCCTCCACACCAGCAGATGCAGAGATGATAGAGGAGGAGGATGCATCAGAGGCAGAGGAGAGCAGTGGTGAGCATGATGATCAGGATTTCGACAGTGATGCTGATTATGAGGATTGATGACTCTGACTCATTGAGGCTTCAGGCTTGTAGTCTTGTAGACTGTAGTTGATTTTGTATTTTCTATTTCTATTTGCCATTGGCAGTGTTGTTATTTAACACATTTTGATTCTGATGACTTAATGAAAAAACTACAGTATCTTACTATCTTCAATCTTGTCTTTCTGAGTAAATTTGACGATTGTATCATGTATGCTGTATCAATGTATCATTGTAATTTGTATTATAGTATCAATGATGATGTATGACTCATGAATATCTAATATCTATGTTTGAATCAATGAATTTTGTATGAATTTGTGCAAAAAATATCTAATTTTTAATATATTAATATATATATTTTTTAAAATATATATATATTTTTAATAAAATAATATATAACGTAACGTATCCCAGAAGTATCCTGTTCCGGGGTCACCGTACCCGTATCTGATACTTCGTATCCCCGTCTCCCCGTATTAGGTGACTTAGGTGTTGAGATTTTGGGGTAGCATCGGATGTGCTCTAGCTCGTAATTTTTGTGGAGGAGCTGGAGTACATGAGATCTCCAAGACCCATAAAGCGTTTAGAAGAATTCCATCAGGTTTAAGAGATATTCAAATAATTAATCTTTTTAATTAAGGACCTTAAGTCTAACTTAGGAAAATTAAAAGTTTAAAGTGAATTAAATTAAACATGTGATGATAATGACTTAAGTGACGCGGATCAAGCAACTTCTAATCTTAGCCGTCGATTAGAGATTAGATCACGGTCGTTGGTTTCCCAACGAGAAAAGTATAAGAGAAGGGCTTGGGGTCAGTTGGAGAACACACACATTGGCAGAGCACTGAAACTAAGTTTAAATTCTAGGGCGCGGTTTGCTAAGAATTTCAGAAGTGTTTCAGCTGCAGCAAGGTGCAGTATTGGCAAGCAGGATGGGTTGATCCCAGGAAAAGAGTACAACGAGGGCAAAGAAGTAGCATTACAGAGCAGCGCAAAGGCAGCCAAGTGCTACGCAGTCCAGCCAAAGCCCAGGAGGGGCAGCGCAGAGGCAGTAGGAGCCACGCAGGGCTAACGCAAGCCCAGTTAGGGCAGCATAAGCCCTTCAGGGGTGACGCAGGCCCTTCCTGAGCAGCGCAGAGGCTGATGTAGGCTAGTTAGGCTAACGCAGAGGGCTTCAGAGCAGTGTTGGGGTTTCCGGTGGGCCAAAAAGGGCTGAGTTTTGTAAATCCTATTTGAGGGTGTGAATCAGTCATTTTTTCTATCTCCGAGGATAGAGGTATTGTTGCCGTTTGTATTTCTCTGTCGGGTAAACCAGTTTGGTGCCCAGGATTGTTGTACTTAGATTCTGCATAATAATGAAAACCCTCCAGAGCTAGCAGCACCGGTTTTCTCGCATTGGGTTTTTCCGGGACATTTGTCCAGAAAATCTGTGTCACTTTGTCTATGAGCATTTTATTTAGTATTTGATCTGTATGTGTAGGTTGTTATATGTATTTACTTCGATATTGTTTTTGAAGAGTCAGAATAATAACTTGTGTATTTAATCAAGTAGGAGAAGCAAATCGAGTAATAACAGTAGGATTTCTTAGATTAAGAAATTCACACATTGTATCGAAGCGATTGCAGATCAAGCTGGATCTCCAGCAAATCGGCTAAAGAAATTTGTGCTGTAGAGAGCAGCAAAGAATCCGGAGGGCAGTGCAACACTAGAAGGACGCAGAGGCAACAAGAGCCATGCAAGGGCTGACACAATCCTAGCATGGTGATGGAGAGACAACGCAGTGCCTTCTAGAGGGACGCAAGAGCAGCTTGCGTTGTGCAGTCGATGCGCGAGGCTGTGCTGAGCCAGTCTGCTCATGCAGAGGCTAGCCTGGGTGACGTAGTCCAGTATCGAGTGCTGTGCAGTTTTGTTGTGGGCCAGAAGTTGTGCTTTAGATCTTCAGCAGTTGCTGGTGGGGTGGAAATTCTGCCAGTGCAGAATGAAGCCTAAGCTAAGTTGACAAAGAATGGGAGGAGAACAGTTGCTCAGCAAATTTCATTGCCAAAAGAAATCTGAGGATCGATTGCAGGGTGATCAAAGAGTTGATTCGTTGTGTTTGGTAGATTTCCAAGGAGGAAATCAGTTGTCAGAGGGAGAAAAGGGTGCCTTTTCGCCAAGGACCCTAGATCTGAGCTTTAGTTGAGAAGTGGGGAGAGGAAGATTTGTTCCGACAGATTATTTCCGAGCAGATGGCGCCACACGGACTGCGTGATCACGATAGGTTGGACGGTCTGTCCAACTTTGCTATCTGGAAGGCCAGAATCCTGGTAGCCTAGAGGCATACGGGTTGAGGGAGCATGTAGAGAAAGTCTTGGCTACGCCAACCGATACTCTTCTCCTGGCGAAGCATAATGAAGCAGTGGCACATGCCAAGCGCTTCATCATGGACGGGGTTAAAGATCATGTGGTACCACACATAGCCGAGAAGAATACAACTAATGCGATGTGGAAAGCTTTAACCACATTGTATTAGGGGAAGTTCGTCTAGAGGAAGATGCTTCTAGAGAACCAGTTGAGGTTATTTATGATGACCAAGGGAGAGGAAATCGATCCTTTCCTATTCAAACTGCAGTCAATTCAGGATCAGTTGATTGCCATGGGGGTCAAGGTGGAGGATGATGTCATGGTGAGGACTGCTCTAAATGCAGTCATAGAGGGCTAGGAAACATTTGTCCAAAGCATTTTGAGCAGAGTGGACCTTCTTAATTGGGACAATATGTGGGCTATCCTCTGACAAGAGGAGATCCGCTGAATGACCAAGAGGCAGACTAGCATTGGATCGGCAAGGTGAAGAAGGAGGAAGAGGAAGATGCAACCCTGGCATCAAAGAAGCAACAAGGGAAAAAGAAGCATGATCTATCTAAGATCAAATGTTTCCAATGCGGCGAACTTGGACACTTCGCCAACAATTGTCCTCAAAGGAAGAAGGACAAGGAAGCTTCTAGTTCCAAGGCTGTTGTAGCAGACGATGGCTCCGATGATGACGTAGCCATGAGCGCTCATGAACCAGAAAGGTGGGGCGAAATTGATCTGTAGAGCAACTACAGAGTGGTGGCGGGATCCTTGAGTAGCCCAACTCTTGGATCACATCCGTGCTACGGGAGCCTTAAGACAGTAGCAAGGAATGACTGGAGCAGCGGGTGCAAAGATCACAGATGAAGCAAAGGCAGAGGCTAAGACGTTGAAGAGGGAGCAGCGCAGTGCAGAGGCAGCAACACAGAGGAGGCATGCTTACGCAATGCAGAGTTGCAGCAGCGCAATGGCTTCAAGATGACAGCGCAGAGAAGCAGCCAATGGAGCTTCAGCGATGAGATGCAACCCGACTGACTTGTCTGTCATTGGGTAGGGGTCCTTCAGTTGCTTACTCTCAGCAACTGAGTTGCAGTGCAGTAGTTGGCAGCACGATGCAGCAATTTGAGAGGGAGCTGCAGTATGAATGTAGCAGTGACAGTGGCACAGTCATGGGCAGCAGTACAGAGAGCAGCAGCAACGCAGTGATGAAGGGCAGCAAGCCAAGCATTAGCGTAGAGACCGATGCCAGAGATCATAACAGTACTTAGGGGTGAAGTGTATCGCTAAAGCACATTCCTCGCTAAGAGGGAGTGTTGAGATTTTGGGGTAGCATCGGATGTTGTGCTCTAGCTCCCAAATTTTGTGGAGCTGGAGTACATAAGATCTCCAAGACCCAGAAAGCATTTAGAAGAATTCCATCAGGTTTAAGAGATGTTCAAATAATTAATCTTTTTAATTAAGGACCCTAAGTCTAACTTAGGAAAATTAAAAGATTAAAGTGAATTAAATTAAACATGTGATGAGAATGACTTATGTGATGCGGATCAAGCAACTTCTAATCTTTGTCGTCGATCAGAGATTAGATCACGGTCGTTGGTTTCCCAATGATAGAAGTATAAGAGAAGGGCTTAGGGTCAGTTGGAGAACACACACATTGGTAAAGCACTTGAGTTAAGCTAAGAATTTCAGAAGTGTTTCAGCTCCAGCGAGGGGCAGTATTGGCAAGCAGGATGGGTTGATCCCAGGCCAAGAGTACAACGAGGGCAGAGAAGCAGCATTACAAAGCAGTGCAAAGGCAGCCATGTGCTACGCAGTCCAGCCAGAGCCCAGCAGGGGCAGTGCAGAGGCAGCATGAGCCACGCAGGGCTGCCGCAGGCCCAGTGAGGGCAGCGCAGGGGTAGTGTAAGCCCTTCAGGGGTGACACAGGCTCTTCTTGAGCAGCACAGAGGCTGACGTAGGCCAGTCAGGCTGACATGGAGGCCTTCAGAGTAGCACTGGGGTTTCTAGTGGGCCAGAAAGGCCTGAGTTTTGTAAATCTCGTTTGCGGGTGTGAATCAGTCATATTTTCTGTCTCCGAGGATAGAGGTATTGCTGCTATTTGTATTTCTCTGTCGGGTAAACCAGTTTGGCCAAGATTGTTGTACTTAGATTCTGCATAATAATGAAAACCCTCCAGAGCTATTAGCACCAGTTTTCTCGCATTGGGTTTTTCCGGGGACATTTGTCTAGAAAATCTGTGTGTCACTTTGTCTATGAGCATGTTATTCAGTATTTGATCTGTATGTGTAGGTTGTTATATGTATTTACTTCGATATTGTTTCTGAAGATTCAAAATAATAACTTGTGTATTTAATCAAGTAGGAGAAGTAAATCGAGTAATAACAGTGGGATTTCTTAGATTAAGAAATTCTCACACTGCGTACAGCGTGGGACAGTCCAACTACACTATGTTCCCACAGGAGAGCAGATGGCAGACATACTCATGAAAGCTCCAAGGAGAGCTAAGATCGTCCAGTTCAGGGAACAGATGGGTATGGTGGAGAACTCGTTTCAGTAGTAGGGACAAATTACTTTGGGTGATTCTCAGTTGCAGCAACAGCCGAAGAGAGGGAGTTGCAGTGCAAATGTAGTGTTGGCAGCAGTTCAGCAGGGTCAGTAGCAACACAGATGCAGCTCATATAAGAGTTGTGCAGTAGTTGGTGGGCAGCAGTAGCCAGACATCAGCAGCGTGACAGGAGATGATGCAGAGACAGGGTGTAGCACTAGAACACATTCCTCGCTAAGAGGGGGTGTTATTTTTGTAGCATCGGATGTGTTCTAGCCACGAAATTTTGTGGAGAGGCTAGAATACATGAGTTCTCCAAAACCTAGAAATTGTTTTTGGAAATTCCACCTAGAAGTGTCTCTATTAGATTATTAACCAATTTTTAAATATTTCCTAAGTCTAAACATAGGGATTATGGTTAATTAATCAATATTAATTGAGATAAGGTGAAAATCATCTAGAAACTCACACGGATCGACAGGGAATTAATCTGGGCCATTGATTATGTTTTAATCTTGGTCGTTGGTGCTCCAACATAAGATTATAAGAAGAAGTTGATGGGTAGATGGAGAACACGCTAGTGCAATTACTCAGTTGCCCAGGCATTTCGGTTTTCTCAGTTGTTGTGATTTAGTAGAGAAGATAGAGCCAGAGGGTGAGTAGCAAGAGAGAGAGGAGAGCAGCAGAATTCCAGGAGGAAGATTTCCAGATTCTGGAAGAGGCAAAGTGAGGAAGAAGGAATTCCACAGGAGCTCTATGCAGTCACTGCGCAGAGAGTGACGCAGAAGCTCCAGCGTGAAGGCAGAGGGTCCATCTCAGGGGTAGAAATTTGCAGTGGACTGTGAGAAAATTCTCACAAAATTTCTCTCAGTATTTTCCGTAGTTTAGATTGCCAATAGAGCATCTAAATTTGTGTACTCATATTTACTGCTGAAGATTAATAAGGAAACCCTCATCTGTTGCACCGGTTTTCCCAAGTTGGGTTTTTCCGAGGAAAATTGTCCAAAAATAATTGTTTTAATATTTGTGTGTGTGCTAGAATTTCTCAGTTTCCGTATTTTATTTTCTGCGGTAATTTTATTGTGAAAATTGTAGTTGTGATTTTATTCGTTGTTTGTCGTAGAAAATAAACTGCATAATTAAATTTATAGTTAGAAGAATATTTTCCAGTTACTGCAATAGATGAAATTTTCACACTTCCCTCACTTCAAACCTACCATAGATAAATATCTAGCACAAGTGAGTTATTACTGGGACTCTTCCTATCGATGAAAATCCGAGAAGAGTAGTGGGCCTTTGTTCCATATGTTGTTGTGCCCTATAACTTTTGCCTATCAACTAGGCCTACTAGTTTGTGCAACAACAAGCCCCAAAGTGGATTTGGGGCACGACTGCGAGTCTTATGGGTCTCCAAATGAAATAAAAGTTTGTACAATGCTCCAAATGAGGGCTCTAATGATGGCGTCTGCCCTCCCATGTTTCAAGGGTGAGACAAACCTCCTCTATTCCTTGGATCAACTGCCATGATCATGCTAAGTTGTCTGGGGCATGTTGGTCCTGTTGATTTTTTTAGCATTGGAAAGTGTTCCAAGTCTCATATTTTGTGAGGAGGCTTAGACATTAGTATTCCAAAGAACCTAGAAACCGTTCATGAAAATTCCACGCGGTTCATGTTTTATTAAAATAGTTAACTATTGTAATGGGGTCTCTAAGTCTAGACTTAGAGAAATTAAATAATTGAAGGGTATTAATAAAACAGAGTGAGAATCTTCTAGAGAACGAAGATCAAGTCATGTTTTAATCTTAGCCATTTATTAGAGATCTAATCTGGGTCGTTGATTCATCAACAAGAAGATTATAAGAAAAGGCTTGAGGGTCATTTGGAAAGCAAGTCGGCCACACACTCAGTACCCAAAGGAAATCAATTCTGAAGGAACAAAATTCGATTTTAGAGGGAGAGTTGCAGGGGCACAAGAAGGAAGGGGAAGTCAGCAGAGATAGAGAAAGGCAAGAGGAGGACACAGAGGGCCACAAAGGACAACACTGAGTCCCCACGCATAGTGACGCAGTCTAGCGTAGGGACTGCGCAGAAGATCACGCAGAGTGATGCAGAGGAAGCTAGGGTGTCTTCCGGGTGTTAGAAATTCTCCCAGAGGATTCAGGGAATTTATCTCAGGTGTATTCTAGAAGTCTACTTGTCTAATTCTTGTAAAAGATTTTCCTTGCTGAAGAATAATACAAACCCTCGCCTGCTACATGGGTTTTCCCGCATTGGGTTTTTCCGAGGACAATTGTCCAAAAATAACTGTGTTCATGTGATTGTTTCTATTGCGTTATATGTGTTCTGTTCTATTTTCTACTTATGGTTAAGTGAATACTGCAGTTGTGTTTATTTTTGAATTCACTGGAAGAAAATTTGTAAATAACTTATCATAAATAAGTAGGCGAAATAAATCTATCACTGCAGTAGTGTTTCAGTTTGAAAATTTCACATGGTATCAGAGCAAAAGACGAGTAACAGAAGAGGAGATTCTACAATGGAACGAACGTCCGACAGTGATGCACCATCAACTCGAAAGAGTTCACGAAGTTCTCTAGAATGCATGGAGGAACAGAAGGATCATGACGTTTTAGTTCTGGCATCCAGACTAGAAGAGGAATTTGCTTGTCTGTCAAGCATGGCCTCTCCAGAGATCTGGTATATTGACAGTGGAGCATCTGCTCACATGACGGGAGTTCGAGAATGCTTCTCAAGCTACCAAGAGGAGCAGTTGAATTTTCAAATCACTATGGGAAACAAGGAAAAATGTACCCCTGTTGGAAGAGGCACCATAATATTTCAAACAGAAGCTAGCAACAAGCTTCGGGCCACCAATGTACTGCATGTACCAGGATTGGGGATGAATTTGCTCTCAGTGTCTCAACTTCAAAACAAGGGTTACGATGTATACTTTATTGGCAACAAAGTTTATGTCAAACAACCAAGTTGGAAAAAGAAGGCACAAATTGGAGTCAGGAGCCATAAACTGTACAAGTTATAGCCGAGTCCCCAATGGCACTGATAGGAAGTACTGATGAAAGAGATTTGAATGAATTATGGCATAGAAGAATGGGGCATCTACATCATGGAGCCTTGAAAATTCTCAAGAACACTGTCTTGGGAGCTCTAGAACTTAGCACCAAGCGAGACGATGTCTGCAAAGGGTGCGTATTAGGGACGTATGCCAAGGCAACATATCCGAAAAGCAACAATAGTGCCAAGAGTGTGTTGGGATTGTGTTGTAGCAGCGACAACACCCTCCAAAATTTGGTCCCATTTTAAATTTTCGGAGCCCCTAGTCTCTCGGTAAAGAGACATCTTTCCTATGCATCTATCTCAATCTCATCTAGGTGTTGTAATCTCTTAAGCAGCCAGTCTCATAGTCGCCAAGTCGCAAATACACGAAACCAAGAACTTTGCGACTATGCGACCCGCGACCCAGCAACCCCTAGGTCGCGAAGTTGCTAGGTCGCATGTTGGTTTAAAGCTTAAGATTAGCGACCCAACGACTCTCAGGTCTTGGAGTCGCTAGGTCGCAAGGTCGCACATCTCCTGACCAACAATCATCCACGACTTTGCGACCCTCATTAATTGACCACACATGTGACCCCTTTATAGGTCGCATTCGACCTGCGCGATGGAGTAAGTAACGCCTTTGACAAGCCAACTGGAGCGCGTTTTTGCCCAGGTAAGTTGCCTAATCCTCCTGCTGTTTCCTTTTGAGTTAATTGTTGCCTCTCTCACCCTTACCCATTGTCCTTTTAGTCTTCAGTAGCTTCATTTAAACCTCCCAAGAACTCTGTGTAAGGTGTGCACCTCCCCATGGTTTTTATTCCTCTGCCTCCTCCTCTGAAAGCTTCCCCTACCCTAGTTTGTCTCAAGCTCCTATCCTAGCCCTCCTGGGGAAAACCTCAAGACCTAGATGTGTTCTTTCCCCTCGATGAATTGCATGTTTTGCCCCTTTTTCTCCCCGAAGGCTTTAATTTGCTAGGAAACCCCTCAAGGGAGCCCTAGCACGACCCTGCCACTCCGCGACCTCGCGACCTCGCGACTTGGTCGCTAAGTCGCAAGGTCGCCAAGTCACAAGGTGACCTTGCGACCCAGTCGCAAGTTGCCAAGTCGCATAGTCGCTGTCCCTTGAGAGTTCACGACAGTGCGACCTAGTGACCTAGTGACCTGGTTGCAAGGTCGCGAAGTCGCTGGGCTAGCCTTTTCTTCAGGAAATAGTTGGCAGGGGTCGCAGCGACCTAACCTTAAGAGCTATTTGGGAGTGTTACTGGTCTTTACATATTTATTATCATGTCGTTCGCCTTATCGTGGGATTGTTTTATGAATATGCCAGGAAACATCAAAGCCGAGCTCTAGTGCGTGTCTATCTCATCGGCCTCGGGCGATATGGGGCCCCCGACAATACGGAAAAGAAACAAGAGTTCGGAGGTGGAAGTCTCAGAAGAAGGCGCACCCCCTGCCCCACCTCTGATCTATGGAGACATTGCCTGTGTGTTCGGGAAAGGGGATAAGATGAGTTGGTATTAGGTTTATCAGGAGTTCACAAAACCTGAGTTCCCAGAAGATCTTCTAGACCGGCAGGTGTGCATCTTGGTCAAGAGGTCCAAACTCCACTACGCAGGCGCTCATCCGCCCATATTTCCATGTGTAGAGATTGTTGAATGGATCCTCCAGAAAGTCGACTCCAAGATGTGGGTCATTCACGATCACTCGGGGAAAGCATTCGCCCACTTGAGGGGACAAGATGCGGAAGTATACCATGCACTCCCTACTCGAGAACAAACTTTCAACGTCGATTGGGTAGCAACTCATGCAGAGCCCATAACAGAGACTTTGAAGGGATGGTGGGAGGACCCAAAAAAGTTCAAGTTCAAGAAAGATCAAGAATATAAGACATAAGGCCTAAGGAAAGTCTACAAGCTTGTGGCAACAATGATGTGCAGGATGTACGGCCGACCATATGCCACTATGTTCAATGGTACTTGGATCCCCCTCATGTACGCCGTCACTACATATGGTACTCGTTTCAACTGGGCCAACCTCATAGTAGCAGCCCTCAGGTCAAACATATCATCAACACAAGCACCTGATGAAGGAGATGCATCTGAGTTTTATATGGCGTCTTACCTTTTGGATGTGGTATGCACAAGGTGTCATTTTGAAGGATAGGCGCACAACTGGGATGTGGAACATGGCGGCCCGATCCATAAGGAGTTAAATGTGTTCTGGGCTTCTAAATACAAACAAGATATAGAGTCAATCTCACACAACTTCATTCCTGTGCTCTACCGAAAGCTGTTTGACAAAGATGCCCCCTGTGTGTCCAGGCGGGCCATGGAGACAATAACCCAAGTGGCCAATTGGTTTCCTGTTCATGATAGTACTTTCATCAGGGTTTTTGGGTCATTCAAGGCACCCCATGCACTGCCTCAGTTCGTCGCCGATAAATTACTCTTGCAAGAAGTATGCTACCAGATGACGGGCGGTTTTTCCAAGGTTCTCACTAAGGGCAAGAAGAAACCATGGCCTACTCTCCCGCTTACTATCGACGCCTACACAGTTAGAGATTTCAGAGAAGTAGAAGCAGAGGCTGAGGAAACCAAAGGCTTTCATTTTCTTCCCGTATCACACAGATCATATGAACCCGAAAGGATCATCCCTGTGCATTGTAAAAGGGCCAAATTCAAGTGGAGTTACCAACACACAGAATGCCTTGTCGAAGAACGAATCAGGAATTGGTACAACAAAGACAGGGAGGTTGCGCTAGAAAAATCCACTGATCAAGGTGGGCAGGATGATCAAACAGGAAGGGAAAAGGGTGACACGCTAGGAGGAGCCTCATCCTCCAAGGCCAAGAAGCCAAGAACTGATACATGCAGCAGACTATCTAAACAGTAGCAGGAGAAAGGAGACATAGAGGCTAAGGTACATCAAGAAGCTAAGAAGAAAGCAAAAGAAGAAGAACTCAAGAGAACCCAAGATGCCCTAGCTCAACAACAAGAAGCCGAGAAGAAAGCAAAAGCAGAAGAGGAACAAAAGAGGCAAGAAGAAGAAGCCGAGAAGAAAGCAAAAGAAGAAGAGGAACAAAAGAGGAAGAAGAAGAAGCCCATAAGAAAGAATAAGAAGAGGAACGCAAAAGGAAAGCGGAAGAGGAACAGAAGGAAGTTGAACGAAAATTAAAAGAAGAACAAGATAAAGCAGAGGCCGAGGGGAAAAAAGGACAGAAAGGAAGCCGGGAATCGCAGGAAGATTCTTCCAAAGAGGCAGGGGGAAGTAAGACACCGCTTCCAGAGACAAGGAGTCAGGCAGGGCTACCACACATTGATGTACCTCAGACAACCCCTATGTCAAGCATTCGTCCTTCCCTCTCAGAGCTTGGCATCGTAGAGGAACAAGAAGATGAAGTCCTGGATCTGACATGGCTAACTTATGACCAGTTCACGCACAAGATCAGGCAAGAGAGGAAAAGATGTCTAGCGCGGAACCCTGCCGCACCTCTTGCAGTCACAACAGAGAAAGACATAGTTTTGGACACTAGGACCAATCCAATTATGATTGCATCAGCAAGTACCACCTTTGCAGCAGCCACAAAAGAAAATGTCAGTAGAATGAGCTGAGAGATCCTCTCTTTACAAAACAGGCTACAAGTTTCTGAACAAAAAGCAGCTCAGGCGGAACAGGATAAAAGGGGGTTAGAGGAAGAAATCCATAGGCTACACTTCACAACTGCCCAAGCTAACGAATTTCCACGCACCATTCAAGGGGAGTTAGTCACTCTGGAAGCCACCATGAAACAAGTGTACAAAGAGATGTTCACGATAAAATAGACAGTCGCATTGTTGCTGAAAGCACAAGCAGAAACTAAAAAGAGGACTGCCCAGCTAAAAGAGGCCTCCACTGCTTTGGATAATATGCTAGAATGGTCAAGCATATACCCGCAGGCTCCTGACACCCTGCCCAGGAAAGACTGGGTTAGCACCCAGAATGATAAGGTTCAGATTCGAATGAAAATACAGTCCAAAGATAAACTGATCAGGGATCTAGAGAAAGTAATGTCTGCTTATGAACACCTGATCAGTGGAATCGATTCAATGGCCGAAGTTCACGACATTCCTACTCTGGGTACCTTGGACACCGAGAAAACAAGAGAAGAGGTTGCTCGGGACATTCAAGCATTCTTGCAACCCATGAAACAAGCAACTGCCTCTCAAGATCTTTCGGCCTCATAGGAAAATCTCTTTCAGTTCATCGTCACTCCGGTCCGAATCTACACCAAGCTGGCTTCTCTCTCCAATCAGATCGCAGTGAAAAAGCGCACCTTGGTCCCAGATGCTCTCGAGTGTTTTCATAGATTGAAAGAAGATACTCCCAAGGTTACTCCGGTTGCTGCAAATTATCAAGCATGGCAAAAGTACCTCAAAGATCAGCAACAAGTAGACGTGCCAGACCTCACAATCTCATAGTTGCTTCCTTGAACAAGGAAAAGACACAGGTCGCAGCTCGCAGCTTACTCCCAAGTCGCATAGCATGCCAACAGTCGGAATACGAAGGGTCAGGGACACCCAAGAGTCAATTTTGTTTATAAATACTCCCTCCGGGGAATTGTAAAGGATCTTTTTTTGGACTCCAAAGGAGCAGAGAGAATTGTACAACATTGAATGCATATTTCTGAGAATTAATACAAACAAGTGTTTTGACTCCACTATTGGATCTGATGAGGACTCATGTGTTAACATTACGAGTATTTTTGTCTCATGTATCGACTATCTTTTATGATTAAACTAATCCGCATTTTTTGCTTATGTCATTTATACATTTAAGCTCACTTGATGTGTTAATGATATGGGGATATTTAACTGAGAAATGTTGGCAACTTAGTTACTAGCATTATCTTATCTTTTTGGAAAACACTGATAGATTTGAAGGGTGTTTTGACCACAGGGAACTATTTCTTTTGTGGTTCAAACAGCTTTTACAAGCATGACCCTAATGATGTGCTACTAATAGTATTTCCTTTGGTTGCATGCTTTGACTCGCTTTGCTATTTGTAATGTTTTATGTTCATTAAGACTCATCAACCATTTGTCTTGTAATTGTTCAAACAACTGTGTATTCATAGGTCTGCAGGGCTTGCTCTTCGTCCGAGAGAAGGAGTATCCAGCGGTAGGCGGACCCACACACTGGATGGTATCCCTATCACAAACGGTTTAGAGTCTAATTGGGACTTTATACCGCAGAGATCCCCTACTGTTGGCCGGATATTTTTCTCCGTCAACAGATTGATACACTCAGACATCTGCGGACTAATGTCCACGAAGGCTCTCAGTGGTGCAAAGTATTTTGTCACCTTTATCGATGACCATTCCAGAAAGAAGTGGATCTACTTTTTGAAGACCAAAGACGAGGTCTTTGAGCGATTCAAAGAGTTTAAGGCTCTGTTAGAGAATCTAACACGAAAGCGGATCAAGACATTGTGATCAGACAATGGTGGAGAGTACATTAGCAAGGACTTCACAAGGTTCTGCGCAAAGGAAGGCATCAAGAGAGAATGGACTTCTCCATATAATCTGGGGCAAAATGGGGTCGTAGAGAGGAAGAACAGGACTATTGTGGAAGCTGCGAGGGAAATGCAGTATGATCAAGACATGCCCAAATTTCTGTGGGCTGAAGCTTGTAATACAATTGTGTATGTGCAGAACAGGGTTCCTGTTATGAATATAATTCATAACGAATATAACAAATATAATTATTAAATAGTCAATTAAGGATTATGTAAGTAGTCATTAAGTTAGTGAAAGGGCATGTCTAAGAGACATGCCCAGTCATGAAAGGTCACCTGCGTAGGTATATAAGCAGGGCCTCATTGTAACATTTTATCATCTATCTATCTATCTCTCTCATATATTTTATAATATAATATTTGTATCCTCATGGATATCTTTGTATTCCAAGTGTTCTGGAGTATTTAAGCTTGAGAAGGAACTTTGTTCGCTTCAGTTCCTCATAACGCATTGGGTAATGTTACTCCTGAGAGTGTGTTCACTTGGCGCAAGCCTGAAGTGAGCCAATTTAGGATATTTGGCAGTATAGCGTACTGCCATGTACTCGATGAGAAGAGGAAGAAGTTGGATCAGACTGCTGAAAAAGGGTACCTTGTGGGATATAGCGAAAATGCGAAGGCTTATAGCATCTATATTCCCGAGAGTAGGAAGATAGTAGTAAGACGAGATGCGAAGTTCATGGAGGAGAGAGCCTTCAAGAGGTCCCGAGAAATGTCTTCAGCTACACAGTCTGAAGAGGATCCGTTGGTCCAGCCACAGCGACCTACGGATGATGGCTCTAGTGCCTCTTCGGGGCACAAGGATCCTAAGGAAAGCTTTTCCGAGGAAGCGCAAGAAGGAAAGCAGGTGAATCCACCCACCGCCAGTGGAAGGACGAGCAAAGAACTGCAACAGACTCTGAGGGATGCAGAGGAGTTTGTTGGAGCTCCTAAAAATGAGAAGAGGGAATGCAGGCAACCAGACAGGTACTAGGCATTGGTAGCATAGGTTGGAGAACCCTATAGTTTTCAGGAGGCAACTCAGCATCAGGTGTGGGTAGATGCTATGGTGGAGGAGTACAACTCCATCATGACAAATGATGTCTAGGAAGTAGTTCCTAGACCTCCGAACAGGTCGGTTGTAGGTTTGAGATGGATCTACAAGATTAAATATGTTGCAGACGGCAGCATAGAGAAATTCAAAGTCAGGTTTGTGGCTAAGGGGTACAAACAGAAGGAAGGGATCGACTATGAAGAAACCTTCGCCCCTGTAGCTCGGTCTACTTCAATCAGATCCGTCATCTCCCTTGTAGCGCAGATGGGATGGAAAATTCACCAGATGGATGTCAAGACTGCGTTCTTGAATGGGGTGATAGAAGAGGAAGTGTACATAGAACAACCAGAGGGCTTTGAGACGCATGAGCACAAAACTCATGTGTGCAGGCTTAAGAAAGCCTTGTACGGACTGAAGCAAGCCCCTAGAGCTTGGTATGGGCGAATTGACAGCTACCTGCAGAAGATGGGATTTGTCAAGAGTGACGCAGAATCGCAGATCCCAACCTCTACTATCTGAGAGTAGGGGATGAGCCTCTAATATTGGTGTTATATGTAGATGATTTGTTCCTGACTGGATCATCTAGGCTCATCAAAGACTGCAAGGAAAATATGGCTACAGAATTCGACATGAAGGATCTAGGGCGGATGCACTATTTTCTGGGTTTGGAAGTTTGGCAGCGTGAGGGAGAAATCTTCCTTCGGCAAGGAAGATATACTACAGAGATTCTGAAGTGATTTCAGATGGAGGGTTGTAGACCCATGGATACACCAATGATCACAAACTGGAAGAAAATCGACACGTCCGAGGATGATGAGGCTGATCCTACCTTGTATAGGCAGCTCATAGGATCATTGATGTACGTGGTCAACACTAGACCAAACATCTGTTATGCCGTGAATACCCTTAGTCAGTTCATGGTAGAACCAAGGAGGGCTCACTGTGCAGCAACCAAACATGTTCTCAGATACTTGAAGGGGGCAGTCGAGTTTGGATTGAGGTACACCAAGGGTAATGAAATCTAGTTGAGTGGGTTAACTGACGTAGATCGGAAAAGTACCAGTGGGTACTGTTTCAATGTCGGATCAGGAATGACTTCTTGGTGTAGTAGGAAACCAAAATCCGTGGCGTTGAGCTCAGCCGAGGCTGAATATATGGCAGCTAGCACAACTTCGTGTGAGGCCATATGGCTTCGTAAGTTGCTCATGAACTTACTTAAGAAGAGGATGGAATCGACTAGAATTTTGTGTGATAATTAGAGTTGCATCAAGCTCTCTGAAAATCCTGTGTTTCATGATTGATCGAAGCACATTGACATCAGGTGGCACTTCATCAGAGACTATGTCCTACGGGGAGATGTATAGTTTAAGTACATTCCTACAGGGGAACAAGTGGCAGATATCCTCACGAAAACTCTGGGTAAGATTAAGTTTGCTTACTTAAGAGAAAATATGGGGATTGTCAAGAATCCATTCCAGTAGAGGAATGGATAGGCTCAAAATTCAGAGGGAGCTGCAGTACGGATGAGGCAGTGGTAGAGATGTTGTCAAGGGTAGCAGTACAGAGGGCAGCGGCGCAGCAGATGAGGGGCAACAACCGAGACATCAGCAGCGCAGTAGATGCTTTAGGTCAGAGCAGATGCAATTGGTATTTTGCTTGAACACTTTCCTCGCTAAGAGGGAGTGTTGATTTTTGTAGCATTGGAAAGTGTTCCAAGTCTCATATTTTGAGGAGGCTTGGACATCAGTATTCCCAAGAACCTAGAAACTGTTTGTGGAAATTCCACTCGGTTCATGTTTTATTAAAATAATTAATTATTTTAATGTGGCCCCTAAGTCTAAACTTAGGGAAATTAAATAATTAAAGGGTATTAATAAAACAGAGTGAGAATTTTCTAGAGAATGAAGATCAAGTCATGTTTTAATCTTAGCCATTGATTAGAGATCTAATTTGGGTCGTTGATTTATCAACGAGAAGATTATAAGAGAAGGCTTGAGGGTCATTTGGAAAGCAAGCCGGGCACATACTCAGTACCCGAAGGAAATCGATTTTGAAGGAATAAAATTCGATTTTAGAGGGAGAGTTGCAGAGGGAGAAGAAGGAAGGGGAAGTTAGCTGGGGCAAAGAAAGGCAAGAGGAGGATGCAGAGTGCCACAAAGGACGGCGCCGAGCAGCAACACTAAGTTCCTACGCAGAGGGACACAGTCCAAAGCAGGGACTACGCAGAAGATCACGCAGAGTGACGCAGAGGTAGCTAGGTTGCCTTCTGAGTGTCAGAAATTCTCCCAGAGGATTCGGGGAATTTATCTCAGGTGTATTCTAGAATTCTGCTCATCTTATTCTTGTAAAAGATTTTCCTTGCTGAAAAATAATACAAACCCTCATCTGCTGCACCGGTTTTCCCGCATTGGGTTTTTCCGGGGATAATTGTCCAAAAATATTTGTGTTCATGTGATTGTTTCTATTGTGTTATATGTGTTCTGTTATATTTTCTGCTTATGGTTAAGTGAACACTGCAATTGTATTTAGTTCAAATTCCAGAATTTACTGGAAGAAAATCTGTAAATAACTTATTATAAATAAGTAGGCGAAATAAATCTATCACTGCAGTAGTGTTTCTGTTTGAAAATCTCACACTAAGTGGTTGTCTTGTGGGTCCCTCGGCTAGCCTTGGCACTTAGTCAAGCAGAACCCTTACTGCTCTACTCCAATCAACAGTGGGATACTTTAATACTCATGGCATTTTATATCTACTATATCTTCAGGACATGATGTACTGTACGTATGGCATTTTAATTATTTGCAATTATGTTATTATTGTATAATATAGCACAAAATCTAACAACTCAAATGTAGCATCACATTCTAGAAGCAGTATGAGAAAAGTTGTACCTTATAACAGTGTATACATAATATCCAAACATGCTCAACTGTTTGTTGTCAATGTTGCTGGGCATTTGGCTAGTTCTGTGTTTGAATCTGCCCGGCTGAGGTGCACTAGTATATGCTGAAGGGTTTACGAGGGATGCCATCCATAAAAGTGGGAAAGAATCTGGTGGGTTTCCCATGATTTTTTCCTTCGAAAAAAAGGATCCAAACAGGTTCAATAGCATGAACTAGTTAATATAGCTTATTTTGATATGCTGCTCTCTTAGCAATATGATTGCATTTTACGAAAAGTTACCATCCTGGCCCTTGCCCACAAAGTACTAATGTTATTTTGAGATCTTGATAAAGGTATATTTATGGTAACTACATTGTTTTATATGAATGTTGTGTGATTTAGGCTCGTGGGACAACTATTGGTGCCCAGTTATCTGACATCTTTTGCTAACTAGATTAAGTAGCAGATTGGAGGGCAAACCATGTTCCAGTTGTGGCTGTAGGCCTTTGTTAATTAGAGATTTTTTCTTTTAACTTGGTTGTTCTTTTTCTTATGTGATTAAGGTGAAGATCTATTGGCCCTACCTTCAATGCATTTGGATTTCTTTCCCTAAACCGGCATTTTATGGTGTATATTCCTCGGAAAGTATAATGACATTGAACTTCTAGGATTGGGCTCTGCACCATCTCTCTTTACCATCACTTTCTCGATTAAGATTTCTATACGATCAAGCTCTGCATCATCTCTCTTTACCATTTCTCTGTGGATCAAGCTCTGCATCATCTCTCTTTACGATCACTTTTTGGATTTCACTATATTCTATTTTTTGTACTATTTGATGGATATACATGAGATGCTCCTATAAATGTGACATGATTATCATAGTCATATGCCATTGACCACTTTTTGGTCTTAACTGTGTTACTTAGGAAAGGGAGAACTTCCTTTTAAGAAGGTTTTCATGTGAACTGCTTATTTCATTGCTCTGAATATACAGACTAGGTGAAATAGCTTGGATGGTGATAGTTGATATGTCAGTGTTCTCTTTAGTTAATTAATAATAATAACATGTTAATTGGTATATTTATTCCCTCTTCATTTTCTATCTAATTAAATATTTACATGTTGGTTGACATTTACTCCCCCATAGCATATCTTGATATACTGCTTCATTGTTTTTCCTCTATTTCTCTTGTTTATATTATAGATCTAAATATTATCATTGCTCTAGTCCATTGCAGATGTCATTTTTGTTTAGGAATTTTTAATATGTCTCATGGTTTGATTGATTCATATTTGTCGTCTGAACAGAAGAAAACTGATTCAGAGAACATTGAAGGCAGTGGAAAAGGCCGGGAAGAAGAACTGACTTGCAGTGTTTGTCTTGAACAAGTTAATGAAGGAGAGTTGGTTCGTAGTTTGCCTTGCTTACATCAGGTCAATGATTCTGCCAAGCTGGAATCCTATAAGTTTTTTTGGTGTACCATTTTTTTCCCTAATAGTTTTATAGAATTGGCAAATTGAATGCAAGTTATTAGACGTGAGCATGAAGGTGACCCCATCAACATCCGTGTGTTATTCAGTTGACTATAGGGTCTAAGCCTTCTAAGTCCTGATCTTGTATGATTTAAATGTGTGGAACCTTATCGACAGCTAGCTACTATGTGGCAGACATGGCCTAAGGTCACTGTTTATCAAACCACTACATGGAAAACTCTGCACTTTCTCTCTTGCAACATCAGTCATTTAAGCACAGGAAATGTGAATGCATAACCTTTGGAAGCCCAAATGTGAATTTATAATCACATTTATCAGAAGTTTTTTCTGGCCATGCAAAAAATGCAATACTTAACTGATGGCAGTGATCCTTCCACTTGCTTGAAATGTGAAGCTGGCCACTCTAACATCAATGTCTATCTAACACCTAAGTTGCAAGAAACACTCCCACTCGTTACTGGTTAGTAAATTCGAAGATACATTTTTAAAGGGCTGAAAAACCTTTCAGGGCTGTTTTTGACTTCAAAATGCACCCTGAAATGCAGGGCTGCATTTTGGACCAGACAGCTTGTGTTGAACCAAACAGGGTGTGTTTCAGGGATACAACAACAGTTAAAAGTTATGTAGTACCACATCAAGTACACAAATGCCTAATGACCAGAAAGCAATGATGAATTAAGTCAAATCATTCTGTTTTTCTGTATCATTTAAATCAAAATTTGCAAGATTATGTGCTATTTAAGAAAAGATGTATGCATCTATGTGCATTTGTGTTAGTCTAAATTGGTTAAAAAATCGAAATGGGTACAAGATCCTGAAACGGGCATTTTGGGTATTGTATTTCCATTCTTCCAAATTTTTGGGGGAGAGGTCATGTTTCCAGGTATTTTATTTCCATTCTTCCAAATTTTTTTGGTCATGTTTCCATGATGTAACTGTTTCGGGATCTTGCACATATTGCCGCAAAATCTAGCAGGACTAGTGCAAAGCCCCACTAGGCCGAACCAAACCTTAGGGCAATAATATATCAGTTGCCACTGTCACCTCAACAAACTTTCTCCTGCCATTTAGTGGTGTTTAACCAAAAGGGAGGCTTCTCCAAAGATCACCTAAAAAATATTCATTGAGAATGGTTCGAGGTGATTGATATGAAGTCTATTAGGTGGAATATAATACCAGCAGAGCCTAGAAGGCCCAAGATTTCTATGCCAAAGTTCAGGTACTTTATTCCCAGACCAATTAGAGGGCTGTTAGAAGTTAGTGTTTTGCAGATTTTCAATGACAAGGCAAGCAATGTCATAGAACAGCCAAAGGAAAAGGTTTTACAATGACTATTCAACAAAGGGATAGAGACTTTCATATAGATACCAAGGGTTATGGTTTGTAATGGAGTTTTATGGCTGAAATTATGCACAAACAGCAAGAGGATGATGGTATCAGCCCTAAAGGGTAGGCTTTAACATGTAATAATGCTAGATTTTGCTTTTGTATTATTATTAATGCATTTCCTACTTTAATAGCAATGAAACATCAAACATAAGTTACTATTTAGCAATTTTTCATATAAAACCCTAGCCCTAACCCTAGATATCTAGGAATTAGATAAAAGGAAGAGAAATGTTTTGAAGGAAAATCGTTGATCATCACTTCTTGAAATAGTGCCTTGTCCTAAATGGGAAAATGTGCTGATTTTTTGTAGCCTTGGAAGGTCTTCTACATTGGCTTGGTGTTTTAGCATGTTGAAGATATTTGATTGCTTCTTTTGCTGCTTGCTTGGTGGAGTAAGTGATTTTATGATTTCTTCCCAAGGTTAACTTAGGAAAAGTACAGTAATTAATTTAATTAATTATTGTGGGCTTTTAGGTCAATGTTCTAAGGATAATTATTTAAGTGACTTAGATACCATCCCAACCATTGATCTCAAGTAAGGCTTAGGATTTAATCCTAACCATTGATCACTTAGGAGATCAGAGTTAGAAATTTTTGTTGAGAATTCAATAGGGCAATGATTAATTCAATTTTCTTACTTGATAACTGCTTGTGTTACTCTTTAGGTTCTTTATCTTTGATTCTTGTTATTACGATGAACAATACATCAAACAGTTACCAAAGCAATAAGAACAATGACACAATATGTAGGCTGCAAGACAGGGCCAAAACCCCTCCCCTTGAGGGGGAAAACCCACAAATCTCTTCTTATAGATGCTTAAATTGACGAATACCAAGACCCTTGACAAAGACACTACACACAAATTTTCCTCCAAGACACTTGTCACTATCACTTGCTCTTCTCGGCCTTCTCGATTTTGTCCTCCTTTCCTCGCACTGTCCTGCACTGCCACTTAGAGAATCTCGGTCTCTACTCCGCAGCTCTTGACAAAGTACCTCCTTCCTTCAACCTCCAAGAGTCCCCTTCTTCGGCCTCCTTCCAACACCCTTCTACACTTTTTGGTAGCCCAAGACTGAACTATATATGCACTGAAGCAGCCTTCGGTCTTTGCTAAGATTACAGTGGTATAGGTGCAAACTTAGTCCGAAACAGAGAGAGACTCCCCTTGCTAACCCTCGCACACCATGTAGCCTTTCCTCCTCGTTGTAATACCCTTATACTTCTCGCACTGTGATCCGCACTTCTGAGAGATGTTGTCCCTTCACCGAACTGTCCACCATCCGAAAATCTCAGAGATACCTTTCCGAAATTGTGTCTCTGTGGTATAGGCCGAGGTGCCTTTATAGAGTTGTTGATTCATCAATTAAGCCGACTTGACATCTTGAATAGATGTGTCCATATAAGCTGAGCCGACATGACTTATTAGAGGTAGGCCAACTTCTTTCCAAGGAGGATTTCATCAATCTTTAAGCCGACTTTAAGAGGCATAGTGACAATGTCTTGGAGTGCAACTTTTACATAGATGATGTGTCTTTTACATGTATAACATAACTCCATTTACATGACTCTAATTATCTTTATGACAAGATGACACATTCCTAAAGACATCATAAAAACTTCTTGCTCATGAAACCCATGAAGCAAGCAACATAATATATTTTATTTTCTGTTGTCTTCTTCATTACATAAAAATCATAATTACAAGTCATTATGAAGATCAAACCTAGTTACACTTCTCAACACTCCCTCTTAACTAGGGAGGTATTCATAATGGTACTTGGTCATTCTCAATCTGAAGAGATCTCATAAGAAGAGTCGGATTTGTGACCCATCTGTATAGCATCATATCAACCAACATTGTCATAGTGTAAGCACTTGACTAACAACTCCATCTCTCCACGAGATCTTGAGCTCCAATGCTGGCGAGACCAATGATGAATAGACACCTTCATCATTGTCTCTCTTGGAACATACCCCATCCGGGTTCACTCAGAGTATGTCCAGGACTATTCTTCTTTTGGATTCCCAGTCTTCAAAGAATATTGGTCCTTCCACGACTACCCTTGTCTTGGATGCCCTAATGCATCCTCAAAGAGTATGGGATGCCAGATGATTACCCAATCCTCCATTCTGTCTTCCTAGGTGAAGACCAGAATGATGTGTCTATCTCTCCCTCTCAACTAGGGAGGACGTATTCCACCAAGGAATTTACTCATTCCTATACAAGGAATGTACCTAAGCTCCCTCTCGGCTTAGGAATTACCAAGTTTCTTCCAAGTAAGAAACTTATTACCGAGAGTCATAGACGAAAAGGGGAGTGGAGAAATTGGAGCGAGAATCCATGGTCGCCTCAGCAACTCAACTTCCTGGTTTCGACTTGAAATATGCAAGGATTAACATCCTAATCCGGTAGGATACAACCGTGATGGCCAGAGAAATATCAGATTCCCCGAGAAGTCAAAAGAGATAATGTTCTCTGCGTTTTTCGGATCTGTAAATCTTGCGGTTGTAGGGTCCTCTTTTGTCTCAACAAGGCATTCGACTTCCCAATCTGGATCGAAGAAGCTACCAAATCGTTTCGTGAAGCTGCAGGCTATAGATAACGATGGGAATCGACATGCGATCATGGGGCTGATCGACCACACGCTGCTAAAATCCCTTGCGATCGATGACCTCATCGATCCTGAACCCCATCGTCTTGACGACATGGCGACCTACTCCAATGAATGCGAGATCTGAACCCAGGTAAAGTTGCATGCTTGCATCTGGATTGAAGTCGGATTGGATTGGTGGGATTTGACTCAAATATGCTCAAAATCTACACTTCGGGCATTGATATGCTTAGATCAGAGTCACAGAGCCTCAGATATGAACTGTAAGGAAGACTCTCAATATTTTCTAGGGTCTGATCCAAACAAAAGACAAATAGAAAGGACACCACATGAAGCAGATCTAGAGCAACTGTTCAGGTTTTTATCAAAACCATTTCTGGAAAATAAAAAATGCTTAGGGTCAGGGGAACAAATCTAGTGTCAGATCTGAAACAGAGTATCCTAAATATTACAGGTATTCCTCCTCCTTTTCAAAGTTTGATTTATTTAGGGAAAATGATGTAGGATTTGGTTCATTTGGAGGACTATGGCATACAGAGAAATGCCACAATTATTCCGAATTTAAGATTACAAGGCAGTGCCCCACAAGCGAGTTGCACACCTGGATCATCTTCAGTTGGAAAGCCTCTGACCTCGTTCAAGGAGGCATTAAGAGGGAATGCTGCCACTCAGGATAAACAAAATCTAAATCTGACAATACCAGACCCGTACATCGTTGAGAAGATGGAAAAAGCCTCAAATCTGGCCATCGAAATACCAAAGTAAGTGGTCTTTTCACTATCCTGCAAGCAAAAGCTTTCATAGGTCAAGTTATTGGTTACTGGCCCAAATATGAAGATCTACATGAGTGGATCTATCACAACTGGACTAGAGATGTTGATATTTATTTGTGTGCCAAAGGTTTTTTGTGGTTTAGTTTGACAAATAGAAAGACTTTGGACATGTCATAAATGAAAGATCATGGTTTTGGGGAAAGGCGGGTCTCTTTGTAACCCCATGGTTTCCAGGTTTTGACGCTAACACAATGGTGGTAACAAATATGCCGTTTTGGCTAAGTCTTCATAACCTTTCGCTTCCCTATTGGCACCATCAGGTTCTAGAGGCATCGAGAACAAATTGGGAAGATTCCTAAAGATGGACCGCGAAAGAATGGACAAAGGTATCTTCACTTTTTCTCGCATATGTGTGGAGATGGATTTAAGCAAAGGATTCCCTGATCGTATTCATCAGAGGCATCAAGATTTCAGGTGAACACAGTGGTTAGATTTTTGAAAATACTGCTTTTAAGTGCAGGATCTGCCATCAAACTGGGCACTTGCAGAATTCATGCAATCAAGCAAAGAAAAGGATGAAGAAAAGACAACCAAAGCAAAGAGGATGGCAATTCCCAGATCCTCCATCTTCAGATGACGAGGATGAAGAATTGGATGAGCCTTAGCAACATCCAAAGACACAAAATCCTCGAGGTTCTCAAATGGAGGGAGAAGAGAATCAAAAGGATCAGAATAAACAGGCAGACATTCCCAACAATTCAACTTTGATCTCGACCAATGAGAATCAACATGAGGAAAAGAGCAACAATCAAGGACCAGGCTAGATAAAGAAATCCAAAACCTTCCAAGAAATAACGAGTTGGCAATTGTTTCAGCTACTCCACCTCTTGGGGTTTGGAAAAAAGTCCATAAAAAAAGAAAGAAAGAGAATACCGGTTTATAATTTTATTTTTTTATTCTTTATTGGTAGCTTTGCTACTGTGAGTGCTTATCACACATCTTATGGTCCTTTGGGACAATACTTGAATGCACTCGGTGCATCTACTACAATGTAACTTTTTATTTTTCTTTAATAGAAAGTTGCTGATTTTTCTACGAAAAAAATAAACTTATTACTAGGCCCCCTCTTAATCAGGGACCTGCAACAACTTTATAGGAAAATAATGGGACATCTAGATGCTCTGAAGAACTCCTTTCTTCGATGTCATGAGTTTCTTCTTTGTTGAGGAGTCTTCATCTTTGGGATCTCTTCATTGGGCACATATCATCCATCACTTTCATCCATGAGTCATGTCTTCATTCTATCAGAAAATGATCCATTAGTCTTCTCATCTGGTCTAGCTTCATGTCTTACTGCTTTCCTTCAAACCATATTTCTTCCAAGGGTCTTTCATCCTTCCATATGGTTGTCAATTGTGGAATACATATACTTCCCTTTGGAAACCTTGCATAAGCTCATCCAGATAACTTATGATGATATTTCATCTTGACATCTCACTGTAGGTATCAACATCCTTCAAATATGTTGACACATCTCCCAAAGATATGCATTGTCAAGGGTCTCCATCTTTTCCAGACTTCCATCAGAGTTTCCATATCTTTCCGGGAGACTTCCTAGTCAAGTCTTCTTGTTCTTCGTGGATGTGGATTGCCTTTACCATGGTTGCACTTGTCATGATCTCTTCCTTTGTTTCTCCACACAATTTCTTTTATTCCCAAAAGCTTTCAATCAGAGTTCCTTAATAGTTACCAATCATCCCATACTCCATATGAGAATATGTTATGTTGATTTCATCTAGTGTGAACCATGCCTCTCGACATCCTTTTAGAGCAGGAGATCCCTTTCCTTTGATCATGCTTCTCAGGATAGAAGTAGTGATCAGTGTTACATGCAACCATGCGACATGACATTATAATATTAAATACAAACATACATACCTCATTTACCTTTAGGTCATCTAGTATTCTTTCAACAACTTCCTTGATTGAAGTGTCTTCAAACCCTTGATCTGCTTCTTATGTCATCATACCATCATTCCATGTACTCCACAAGTTGGAGTTCCTGATGAAACACTTGCTTCCTCTCTAGATCGGTGAATCCTTCGATGAGGATTCCATCAAAGAATCTTGAGGATCTTGAATGTCCTTATCTTGGCAAATGTTTCCTTTTGATGTATGACGAGCCTTGTCCTGGATGACTTCTTTGATGAGGTTCCCAAGAGCTATATCTTTTATAATTGATTGCCATGAACTTTGTTCTCCTTGTCCTCCATGGTTCCCCATGGTGATGTCATGAGCTCTTGCTTCTAATGCTTTCACGATGCCATATTGCATCTTATTATTTATTACAGCGATATCTTATGAAAGATCTAGGAGTTATGACAAGACCTTTTGTGAGATCTCCTTCTTTCCTAGGTCTTCTTTTCTTCAACTTCCTTCATCTTTCCGGTGATATGAGCTTTCTTCCTGTAATATCTTGCACATCAGAACATTGATGATTATTCTTTTTATCATTTCTCCTAGATCTCACAATTGAGATTCTATGCAGATATTCCTTCATTTAGTGTAGATCAGGTATAAGTGATATGACCTTCTTTACCACATCTTTACATACTTCTTTGATATTTCCACTCCTGCCATATATATATATATAGGGATGAGAGGACCTTTGAATGATTTTATAAGAATCCTTTGAGCCCTTCTATCCCCTTTCCATGTATTCAAATAAATATTGACCTTCGGAGATTTTTCATGACTTTACTTTCTTCGAGGACTCTGACTATCATCCTCATGCAAGGAATCTTGGTAACCCAACCAACTTATACATCTCCCTGCAAACACAAAAGTCATTTTACCAAATTTGATTATAGAATAAGTGATACTTGACAAGTGAAGATAAAGTCTTTAGCTTGATTGCTTCGATGGTGGTTGAGAAAAGATGTATTAGTGCTCTCCTTTTCGATGATCTTCTTCCAGATGAAAAGGGTTTTCTTCAATAAAGGATATTGCTTCAATTATGGTGACATCATCTTTAGATCCAGCTTCCTTTTGTTGATGGAGATTACTGATTCTTTGGATGACCTTCTTCAAGGATAAATAAGTGGTTCTTGTTTCAATGAAAGGAGACTTGACTTATAACCTTTGAAGATGATGACAATGCTTATAGCCTCTTAGTCTTCAAGATACTTTGACTTTCCTCTGGAGGTAGCCTTTCTTCTTCACCTAGACCTTATGGTACCGAGTCATCTACACCCAATCTAGGACTGAGCTGTAGCTATCCTTTTTTCCAAACTGTGTTTCTCTATTAGTATCGAGACTTCTGTCAAGACTGATGGAAGAGTGTCATATGATTGAAACATTATACCACAAAGCTACTATTACCACTGTAATATAAAGATTATCATATTACTGAGTATCACTTCATTGAGTCATTATGTCACTGTAATTTATGTTGTAAGACAACAAAAATACACTGGAAAATATTTGCTGTGATATAGTGCCGAAACACTGAGGAGTTGTCACTATAAGTTTGCTTGAGATTACAGTTTTTGCATCATGCAACACTTGTAGCATACCAAAACAACATACTACAATACCACCAAGCCATACAGTTATAATACGAAGTCATATTGTGATCATGACTGCAATCTTAAATGAGAAGCTCGAATTGTAATTTTTTCGAGACTGTGTTCCCTCCAACTTGAGGTATCGAACCTATTTCAGTGATAAGTGTCTGCATTGTCTTACAGTCAACTCACCCGAAGTTTCCCAGGATGTTCTAGCTCTGTGGACTGTACCTTGAGTGTCTCTTAAATGCCCTTTCTTTGATTTTAGCACCATAGCTTTAATACCATGTTGAGAATTCAATAGGGAAATGATTAATTCAATTCTCTTACTTGATAACTGCTTGTGATACTCTTTAGCTTCTTTATCTTTGATTCTTGTTATTACGATGAACAATACATCAAATAGTTACCAAAACAATAATAACAATGACACAATATGTACGCTGCAAGGCAGGGCCAAACCCCCTCCTCTTAAGGGAAAAACCTGCAAATCTCTTCCTATAGATGCTTCAATTGACAAATACCAAGACCCTTGATAAAGATACTAGACACAAGTTTTTCTCCAAGACACTTGTCACTATCTCTTGCTCTTCTCGGCCTTCTCGATTCTGTACTCCTTTCATCGCACTGTCCTACACTGCCACTTAGAGAATCTCGGTCTCTTCTCTGCAGCTCTTGACAAAGTACCTCCTTTCTTTGGCCTCCAAGAGTCCCCTTCTTCGGCTCCTTCCAGCACCCTTCTACACTTCTTGGCAGCCCAAGACTGAACTGTATATGCACTGAAGCAACCTTCGGTCTTCACTGAGATTACAGTGGTATAGGTGTAGACTTAGTCCGAAACAGAGAGAGACTCCCTTAGCTAACCCTCACACACCATGTAGCCTTTCCTCATTGCTGTAATACCCTTATACTTCTCGCACTGTGATCTGCAATTCTGAGAGATCCTGTCCCTTCACCGAACTGTCCATCATACGAAAATCTCAGAGGTACCTTTCCGAAATTGTGTCTTTGTGGTATCGGTCGAGGTGCCTTTATATAGTTGTTAGTCCATCAATTAAGCCGACCTGACATCTCGAATGGATGTGTCCATATAAGTTGAGCCGACATGACATATTGGAGGTAAGCCAACTTCTTTCCAAGGAGGATTTCATCAATCTTTAAGAGGCATAGTGACAATGTCACAGAGTGCAACTTTTACATAGATGACATGTCTTTTACATGTGTAACATGACTTCATTTACATGACTCTAATTATCTTTATGACAAGATGACACATTCTTAAAGACATCAAGAAGAAGTCTTTGACCTATAAAAACTTCTTGCTTTGAGAAGGACACAACACATGAGATGTGGACTTCTTTGACCACATTGTATCAGGGGACTTCTGTTCAGAGGAGAATGCTTCTGCAGAATCAGCTTCGACTATTCCAGATGTTGAAGGGAGAAGAGATCGACCCCTTCCTCATTTGATTGAAGGTGATCCGTGATTAGTTGGTTGTCGTGGGGGCCACACCTGATGAAGGTCTTATGGTGAGGACCGCTCTGAATGCCGTTTCCGATGAGTGAGAGAACTTTGTCCAAGGCATTTGGGCAGAGAAACTCTTCCAAGTTGGGAAAACATGTGGGAAGCTCTTCGACAAGAAGAGATCCAGAGGTTGACCAAGGCGGGCATGAGTAGCGGAGGGATCAAGATCAAGAAGGAGGAGGAGGAAGATGCGGCTTTCACATCTAAGGGACAACATGGGCAACAGAGGAAGAAGAAGAAAGACTTTTCAAAGGTCAGATGCTTCAGGTGTGGTGAACTAGGACATTTCGCCACACAATGCCCTCATAAGAAGAAGGGTGAAGACAAGTCTGATTCAAAGGCTGCAGCAGCTAAGGACGATGATGGAGATGATGGTGATGTGGCTATGAGTGCTCATGTGCCTTAGGAGAAGAGGTGGGGCGACATTGATCTTTAGTTCTTTCGAACTGCAGTGCAGGGTAGGATACTTGAGGTGGCCAAACTCTTGGATCACATACAAGCTACGAGAGCCCTTAATGACAGTAGCAGGATGATTGGAGTCAGTTGGTGCGAGGGATGGTGGAGCAGCATTGGCAGAGCTAGGACGCTGAAGTCTTGAGCAGCGCAGAGTAGAGGCAACAACAACGTAGCAACAACGCAGAGGTTGATGGATTTCAATAGCGCAGAGGCAGTGCTTATGCAGTGCAGAGCAACAACTGCGCAAAGCTCTAAAGTGTTAGACGATGCTTCAGTATCGAGGTGCACCCAGATTGACTTGTATGTCAAGTTTTTGGGTGAATTTTTCAGTGGTTTACTTAGCAATTAAGTTGCAGTGCAGCGGTTAGGAGTGGCAGTGCTATGGGTAGCATGACACAACATTTGAGAGGGAGCTGCGGTATAGATGAGGCAGTGTCAATGGCAGTGACATGGGCAGCAGTACAGAAGGCAACGATGCAGTGGATGAGGGACAACAGTCGAGCATGAACAACGCAGAGGACCAATGCCATGGATTAGGGTGACGCTTCAGGTTGAAGTGTTGCTAGAGCACATTCCTCGCTAAGAGGGAGTGTTGATTTCTGGGTAGCATTGTATGTGCTCTAGCTCCGAAACTTTGTGGAGGGGCTAGAACTCTTGAGATCTCCAATACCCAAAAATCGTTTGGAGAAATTCCACCTAGAGCTTAATTTATTCAAATAATTAATTATTTTAATGGAGACCCTAAGTCTAACTTACGGAAATTAAATAATTAAAGTGAATTAATTTAACATGTGGGTGAGAATGTTCTAAGTGACGAGGATCAAGTCTTTTTTAATCTTAGCCGTTGATTAGAGATTAGATCACAACCGTTGATTCGTCAACTGGAAAAGTATTAAAGGAAGGCTTGGGATTAGTTGGAGAACACACACACAGAGTAGCAACACTTGAGCTAAGTCAAAATTTTGGGGCTTGCAGTGCAGTGAGGGGCAGTTCAGCAGTGCAGTGAGCTTGCAGTGCAGTGAGGGGCAGTTCAGCAGCAAGATTTTCATCCAAGGTCGAGAATACAATAACATCAGATCAGTACCAGAGAGGCAACACAGGCATAGGAGGGGTGACGCAGAGCCAACAGGGCTCACGTAAAGGGGACACTGAGCCAGAAAGGGTGACACAGTCACTCATAGAGCTGCGCTGGGGTTTTTGTGGTGCAGATCGAGCAGCCATCCAATGTTTTGATTTCTGAGCCGGGAAGGCTCAAGGAGAGGGTGACAACTCCTGGAGAAGGTGACGCAGTCCAACTTGCTGTAGCCATCGCCCAACAACACTTGGAGACTGCACAATCACCTGTGGGGTTTCTTCATCCAGTTGTTGGATCAACCATAATATATGTTTTCATGAATTATTCAGAAAATAACTTGTTAAGTTAAATAAAAAAGTAGGAGAAGTAAATCAGATTTACTACGGTAGGATTTCTGTTTAGAGGATTCAAAAATTTTCACATTTGTTAAACTAGTGATGAAGTCAATTGATATTATCTTCCATTTCCATTCTTGAATGGGCAAGGGTTGTAAGAACCCAATTGGATGCTGATGGGAAGCCTTCACCTGTTGACATTCCAAGCATTTAGCTATGCATTCAACTATTTCTATTTTCATGTTAGGCCAAGAAAAATCCTTCCTCAACAAAGTTATTAACTTTTGATAACTAGGATGCTCATCTGTTGGTTTCTTGTGCAATTCATCTAGGACAAATATTTTTAGATTTGGATCATTTGGTAGATACATTCTATCTTTGTACATTAGTAAATCCTGACTGTTCACCGAAAAATCAATTTCTTCTTCATTTACAAATCAAATTTTTGAATTTTCTTTTTAATTTTTTATGTTTTCTTTGATCATAATCTGCATCTGATTTAATCTTTTCTATCAAATTTGTTTGCCAAAGGGTTACAAAAATGGTACAAATCTGATTTAATTTTCTGCTCAAAGCATCAACAATTTTGTTCTCTTTTCGCTTAATGTGTACGATTTCAAAATCATAATCACTAAGAAATGCTAGCCATGTTGCTTGCCTAACATTCAAATTTGGCTAGTCAAATGTATATTTGGGACTAAACATTATCAATTTTTAGCTGAAATTTCCTTCCTATAAGATAACGTCTCCACATTTTTAGAGCATGAATGATAACTGCTAGTTCCAAGTCATGTGTGGCATAGTTCTTCTCATGATTTTTTAATTTCCTGGATTCATAGTTAAATACATGACATTCTTGCATTAGAACACCCCCAAATCTTTCCTAACATGCATCTCTGTAAACTACGAAATATTTATTTGAGTCAAATAATTTTAGGATAGGAGCAGTAGTTAATAACTCCTTTAATTTCTCAAAGCTATCATGACACTTCTTGCACCATTCAAAGTTGGTCCCGTTCTTTTGTAAATAAGTGATTAGGTGTGCCAACTTTGAAAGACCTTCTATAAATCTTCAATAATAACCTGTAATTCCCATAAAATCCCTAATATCAACTACATCTTTAGGTATTGGCCATTCAATAATAGCTCTTATATTTTCTAGATCCATAACAATCCCTTTCTCATGATACATGTCCCAAATACTGAATCTGTTTATGGAAAAATGAGCATTTTCTAAACTTAGCATACAACTCATTTTCTCTAAGTGTTCGAAGAACAATCTGCAAATGCTAATCATATTCTTCTTTAGTCTTTAAGTAAACCAAAATGTCATTTATGAATACAATTACAAATTTGTCTAGAAAAGGGTTAAACATACTATTCATTAGGCACATGAAAATAGCTGGTGCATTTGTGAGTCCAAATGGAAGTGCCACAAATTCATAATGTCCATATCTTGTTCTGAATGTTGTTTTGTGAATATCTCCATCCTTGATTGCAATTTGATGGTATCCTGATTTCAAATCAATTTTTGAGAAAATTGAAGCTCCCTTGACTTGGTCAAACAATCATCAATTCGGGGCAAAGGATACTTGTTTTCGATGGTCATTTTACTGAGCTGCCTGTAGTTTATAGAAAGTCTTAGAGTGCCATCTTTATTATTAACAAATAAGATTATTGCCTTTTATCTAGCATTTTTGCAGCTGAATTTTGAACTCCATTAACGCAGGAGTGCTCATTCTATATGGGGATTTTGATACCAAAATTGCTTTAGGAATGAGATCAATAGTGAAGTCTATCTCTTCTTGGAGGAAGCCTTGGTATTTCTTTGGGGAAGACATCTTTATACTTTCCCAATATAGGATAATCATCCATAGATGGTTTCTGATGGTTTGGATTGCAAACATCTAATGATATTTACGAGCAGATTTCTTTAATTGTAAGGTAGAATTTTTCCTTATCGAAATAAATCTTGGTATTGCTTTGACTGTGCAGGTCTCCTCTTCATTATTAATGCAAGTGAAAGACTTTTCTAGGCAATTTAAAATTATTCTGTGTGGTTCCAACCAATCCATACCAACAAGAATGTCATATGACCCCAAAGGGAAAATGTTAAGATTATATGAGTATTCATTCCATTCAGATTTAATAAACAAGCTTTGCTTATTTTTGTAACTTTTCTTCTAGCTCTTGTGGCCAATTGTACTGGACATGGCTTACTCTACTTTTCCTTTTTTAAATCCACATTTTTCAATTGCAACAGAGAAAATATAACTTAAAGTAGAACCAGGGTTAATTAATACTAACATTTTTCTCAGAAATTTTCCCTGGATTTCCACCATAGTGGATTGGTGATTTGCTTGTCTCCCATCCAACGCCACATTAATCCTTGGGATATTGCAATCAATATCATTGACTGTAGAGGCTTCTTGTAGGTTAACTACTATTGCCCTTTTGTTTACTAGGTTTTGTGGATAGTCCTTCTACAAGTGGTTCACATTGCAACCCCAACACTTGATTGGTGATTTGGCAAATTCACCAAAATTCTTATTTCCTGCTCTTGTTCCTTGTCCACCTTTATGTCCTATTTCCTGCTCTTTTTCCTTGTCCACCTTTCTGTCCTATTTCCTACTCTTGTTCCTTGTCCACCTTTTTGATTTACATTAAAGCTGTAATTTCCTCCTTGATTACTTCTAAAGGTGTTGGAAAAGACAAGTTTCTAAAACCCTTTTTGTTGGCATTAAACTTTTCATTTTCCTTATCCATCCAAATTTATAATTGTCACTCTTTTGTTTGTTCTAATTGAAACACAATTTTGCTTTCTTTATAGTCTCATCCATGGTTTTGGGATTGTCAACTTCAATTCTCTCCCTATATGAAAAAGACAAACAACTAATAAACTTTGTTTTTTGGTTTAGGAAACTCATGAATTTGTTCACAAATTCATTCATGGTGGATTGTCCCAACATTAGTTCATGAAATTCTTTGGACTTCTCATCAAAGTACCTTTGCGATAGATATTTCTTTTTAAACTCCTTTTTATCAAGTTCCATGTTAAATTTTTGCTTATGATCCTCTTTATAGCTTTATTTTCCTTCCACTGTAAGACTACTTTACCAGTTACCCAGTATGTAGCCAATCTGACCTTCAAGTTGCTAGGATAGTTATAGACCTCGAAATACTTCAACACATTCATAAACTAGGCCTTTGCTCCTTCTTCAGATTCTCCATCATAGTTTGGAGGTTTGATCTTTTTGAATTCTCCTTACAATTGAGGTGTAGACTTTTTCTTTTTGGACACAAAAGTACTACTATCAGGTTTCTGTTCTTTCCTTTCATCAAATTCATGTGCCTTGCTTTCACTAAAATTTATAGAATCAATTCTATTAGTAGATTCACTTCTAGATCTCTTCCTATGAGTTTTTTTTTTTTGTTTCTGTTTTTTTGTTTTTTTTAATTCAGTTTTCGTATTGTCTCCATTTTTTTCCAGTCTTCTCAGTAAGTAGCCATTAATATCTTCTTCTTCATCCTTAGCTTTGGACATTTTTTATTGATTGGCCTTTATACTGTCCAAATCTACCTTCAAGCTACACACTACTTGTAGGATTTTAGATTCATGATTGTTTGTATTACCAGTTCCTCCTCCCATCATTCCTATTTTAATATTATGTTCCTCACTTTCCCTAGGTGACCCTACAAAAGTATGTCAATTATTGTCTTCATTCATTATTCAACCTTTTCTAAAAATTGTTGGATTATTTGATTGTAACATAAAGAAAATAATTGTTTAAGTTTAAGACCCATAAGAGGCCCAATGCTGTAACCTATAGCTCAGATTAAAAAAAAAGAGAGAGAGAGAGAAAGAAGAAAAATAAGGTGGTATCAAAGCTGTAGGTTACAACATTGGGCCTCTTATTGGTCCTAAATTGAAATAATTATTTTCTGTGTAATAATCAGATAATCAAACAACTGTTAGTAAAAAATTGAAGTATGGCTGAAGATAATAATGGAAAAACTTTCGTAGGATCGCCTAGGGAAGGTGAAGAGCCTAATACTGAATTTGGAATCATGGGAGGAGGAACCAATAATACAAATAATCCTGAATCTGAAATTTTACAAGTAGTGCTTAGCTTGAAGACACATTTAGACAATATAAAAGCCAATCAAGAAAAAATGTCCAAAGCTAAAGATGAACAAGAGAAGATTAATGGTTACTTATTGATAAAATTAGAAGCGAATAGAGGCAGTAGGAAAGTTGGAGAAACTCATAGGAAAAGATCTAGAAGTGAATATACTGATAGATCATAGAACTTATTCCATAACTTTTAGCAGAAGTAAAACAAGAGTCTAATGAAAGAGGGACACAAATCTGATAGTAGCACTTCTGTGTACAAAAATAAAAAGACTATCTCAGTTGCAAGGAGAATTAAAAAAGATTCGACCTCCAAACTTTGATGGAGAATATGAAGGAGGAGTAGAGGCTTAGATTCTGAATATGTCGAAGTATTTCAAAGTCTACAACTATCCTAGCAACTTGAAGGTCAGATTGGCTACACACCAATGAATTGGTAAACAACCTTATGGTAGGAGGAAAATAAGGCTATAAAGAAGATTAAAAGTAAAAACTTGACATGGAAACTTTTTAAAAAGGAATTCAAAAAGAAATACTTAATGAAAATATATTTTGATGAGAAGGTCAGAGAGTTCCATGAGTTAAGGCTGAGACAATCCACTATGGATGAATTTGTATTTGTGAACAAATTCATGAGTTTGCTAAGATATGTACCATATCTAAAAGGGGGAAAAACAAAAATATGTTCATTAGTTGCTTCCTTTTTCATACGGGGAGAAGATTGAATTTGACAATCCAAAAACTATGGATTAGACTGTAAGGAAGGCAAAGTTATGTTTTAATCAGAACAAATACAAGAGTGACAATTCCAAAAGTTGGATGGCCAAGAAAAATGAAAAGTTTAACACCAAGGAAAAAGATATTTAAGAAACCTTCGTTTTCCAACACCTTTAGAAGTAATTGGGGGGAAATTACAATAGAAGTGTAAATCAACAGAAAAATATAAGACAAAAATGTGGACAAGGAGCAGGCACAAGAAATAGAAATTTTGGTGAATCAACCCAAACACCAATTAAGTGTTGGGGCTGCAATGAGAACCTTTTGTGGAGGGACTGTCCACCAAACCCTGTAAACAAAAAGACAACAATAAACAACCTACAAGAAGCCTCTATAGTTAATGATATTGCTTGCAATATCACAAGAATTAGTGTGGCACTGACGGGAGACAAACATATCACCAAGCCACTATGGTGGAAATCCAAGGTAAAATTTCCAAGAAAAATGACACAGTATTGATTGACCTTGGTTCTACTTTTATATTTTCTCTGCCGCAATTGAAAAATGCGGACTAAAAAAGGAAAACCAAAGTAAGCCTTGGTTAGTACAATTTTTCACAAAAGCTTAAAGAAAAGTTGTAGAAATAAGTCTGAACATTTTACCTTTGTAGTCATGTGACATTATTGTTGGCATGGATTGGTTGGAACCAGAATAATTTTAAATTTTCTAGAAAAGTCTTTTACTTGCATTAATTATGAAGGGGAGACCTGTTCAATCCAGGTGTTGCCAAGAGTTTCTTCTGTAAGGAAAATTTCTGCCTTACAATTAAAGAAATGTGTTCAAAAATGCTGTCAAATGTCTGCAGTCCAGATTGAAGATCTTTCTAACATAAACTATTTCTAGAGGACTACCCAATATTGGAGCAATATAAAGATGTCTTCCCTGAAGAAATACCTGGACTTCCTCCAAGAAGAGATATGCACTTCCATTGATCTCATTCCTGAGTTAATGGAGTTAGAAATTTAGTTACAAGAGTTGTTGGATAAGAAGTATATAAGGCCCAATATATTACTTTGGGGTGCACCAATGTTATTTCTTAAGAAAAAAGATGGGATTCTTAGACTTTGTGTAGACTACAAACAACTCAATAAAATGGCCATAAAAAACAAACATCGTTTGCTCCACATTGGTGACTTGTTTGACCAAGTTCAGGTAGCTTCAATTTTTTCAAAAAATGATTTAAGATTTGGATATCACTAGATTAGGATCAAGGATGAGGATATAAACAAAGCAACATTTTGAACAAGATATGGACACTATGAGTTTGTGATACTCCCATTTGGACTCACTAATGCACCAACCACTTTTATGTGCTTGATGAATAGTGTGCTTAGCCCTTTTCTAGACAAATTTGTCATTGTATTCATATATGACATTCTGGTTTACTCAAAAGAGTAAAGAAGAACATGATCATGATTTGCAGATTGTTCTTCAAACACTTACATAAAATGAGCTATATTCTAAGTTTAATAAATGCTCATTTTACTAGAAACAAATTCAATACTTAAGACATGTGGTATTTGATGAAGGGATTGCCATGGATCCGAAAAAGATAAAGGCTATCATAGAATGACTAGTACCTAAGAATGTAGCTGATATCAAGTCTTTTATGGGAATTACATGTTATTACATAAGATTTATAGAAGGATTTTCTAAAATTGCATATCCAATTACTTCTTTGCAAAAGAAGGGAACAAAGTTTGAGTGGAATCAAAAGTGTTAGGATAGCTTTGAGAAAATAAAGCAACTATTAACTACTGCTTCCATTATGAAATTAGTTGATCCCAATAAGGATTTTGTAGTATGCACAGATTCTTGTAAGGAAGGTTTGGGAGGAGTTTTAATGCAACAAGGCCATGTGATTAGCTATGAATCTAGGAAACTAAAAGACCATAGGAAGAACTATGTCACACATTTAGAACTAACAACTATCATTCTTGCTCTCAAAATGTGGAGGCATTATCTTATAGGAAAGAAATTTCAGTTTAAAACTAATAATGTTAGTCTCAAATACATATTTGACTAGCCAAATTTGAATGTTAGGAAAGCAAGATGGCCGACATTGCGTAGTGAATATGATTTTGAAATTGTACATATTAAGGGAAAGGAGAACAAAATAGCTAATGATTCACGCATAAAATTTAATCAGATTTGCACAATTTTTGTAACCACTTGGCAAACAAATCTGATAGAAAAGATAAAATCAGCGACAAATTTTGATAAAAAATTCATAAAAATTAAAGAAAAAATTCATAAGTCTGTTAGATGAAAAAGAAAGTGATTTTTTAGTGAATAGTCAGGGTTTAGTAATGTACAAAGATAGAATTTATCTGCCAAATGATTCAAATATGAAAATATTTGTTTTAGATGAATTGCACAAGAAACCAACAATTGGGCATCCTGGTTATCAAAAGTTAATAGTTGTAGTAAGGAGAGATTTTTATTGGCCTAACATGACAACAAAAACAACTGAATATGTAGCTAAATGCTTGGAATGCTAACAGGTAAAGGATTCCCATCAACATCCAATTGGATTGTTACAACCCTTGCCCATTCCAAAATGGAAATGGGAGATAATAGCAATGGACTTCATCATTGGTTTACAAAAAACTAGGAGGCAACATGATTCTATTATGGTAGTGGTAGATAAACTCAGTAAAGCAACACACTTTATTCCTATAAAATCAACCTTTAAGGCCATTAACATAGCAAAAATATTTATGAAGGAGATCTTTAGACTCCATGGTATGCCCAAAACTGTGATTTCAGACTGTGATGTTCACTTCTAAATTTTGGAAGGGTTTATTTGAAGGTATGGGAACACAATTAAAATTTAGCACAACCTATCATCCTCAAACCAATGGTCAAACAAAAAAGACCAATCATATCTTAGAGGATATGTTAAGAATGTACGTTATATATAGACCAACTAAGTGGGAAGACTATCTCCACTTAGTTGAGTTAGCCTATAATAATGGATATCATCCTTCTTTAAAGATGAATCCTTTTGAGGTACCATATGGTAGAAGATGCAAAATATCTTTAAGTTGGGACCATATTGAAGATCGTTTAATGTTGGGACTAAATATGTTAAAGGAGATGGAAGAAGTCGTTAAACACGTTAAGCAAAATTTGAAAACAACGCAGGATCAACAAAAGTGTTATGCATACTTGAAAAGACTGCAAAGGGAATTCAATGTTGGTGATCATGTATACTTAAAAGTGAAACCAAAGAAAAACACACTTAGAGTTGGCAACTGTGCCTGTTGAATTTGTAGTTGTCAAACCAGGAGGTAACTCCGCAAATCAGAATGTTTATTAAATGAGGAATGTGCATGTATCTATTCATGGAGGTGAGGCTATTGGGATTCATCTCCCAATGACTCTTGGCCTTCCTTATTTCCTAATATTATTTATTATACAATATTACATATCCACACCCAACCCATAGGATTAGGTGTCAACATTCCCCCCTTTAATGTGAAGGGATGTTGGTGAGTCCAAGCATCGATCTGAACTTTTCAAACTTTTCTCTGCCAAGTGCTTTGGTGAAGATATCAACAGTTTGCTCATTTGTGGAACAATGATGTAGATGGATGGTTTTCGCTTGAACATGATGTCGAATTAGATGGTATTTTGTATTGATGTGCTTTGTTCGATCATGGAAATTTGGGTTCTTGGCCAAATTTATTGCAAAAGTGTTGTCGATCATGAGTGGTGTGGAATACATTTGTTTCATCTGCAAATCTTCCAGGATTTTCCGGAGCCACACAATTTCCTTTGTTGCTTCAGCTGTTGCCACATATTCTGCCTCAGTCATGGAATCTACTGGAACTGACTATTTGCGTGATCTCCATGAGACAGCTCCTGATCCAAGACTCATGGTGTAACCTGTAGTAGACACCCCTGTTTCTTTGTCGCCATCAAAGTCTGAATCAGAGTATCTGATCAAGATGAAGTCGCCTACCTGCATATATTTGAGTCCAAAGTCTTGAGCCCTTCAAGTACCTTAACACTCTTTTTGCAGCAGACCAATGTCCTTCACAAGGTTTTTGCATGAACCTTGAGAGGATTCCAACAGCAAATGAAATGTCAATTCTAGTGGTGGTCAGGTAGATAAGACTTCCTATAAGCTGTCTATACTTAGTTGCATCCTCGAATTCCTTCCCTTCAATAGATGTGAGCTTCAAGTTTTGTTCCATTGGAGTGGTTAAGGGATTGCATTCATCCATGCAAAACTTGTTCAAAAGATCTCTAATGTACTTCTTTTGAGAAAGAAATATATATTTAGGATGTTGAATTACTTCAATACCCAGATAGTAATGAACATGACCCAAATCAGTGATTTCAAAACCTTTCTTCAATTCTTTCTTCATGGATGCAATATAGCTCTCATTGTTCCCTGTTATCAAAAGATCATCTACATATACCACAAGATATACAACTGTTTTTCCAACTTTCTTAACAGACAAAGTTGCATCATCAAGATCAAAATGTTTGAAGTCAAGTTTCAGAAGATGCTCGGTTAATTTCTCATACCAGGCTCGTGGTGCTTGCTTGAGGCCATACAAGGATTTTATAAGCTTGCAAACTTTGTGTTCTTGACCCTTTACCACAAATCCTTCTGGCTAGGACATATAAACTTTCTCCTTTAGATCTCCATTCAAAAAGGCGGTTTTTACATCCATCTGATGGACTTTCCATCCATTCTAAGCTGCTAGGGCAAAGAGAGTCCGGATGGTGGTCCATTTTGCTGTGGGAGAAAAAATTTCTTCATAATCGATTCCTTCTTATTTGTGCGAAACCTTTTGCCACAAACCTAGCCTTGTGCTTGTCAAGTGAGCCATCTGCTTTATACTTGTTCTTGCAGACCCACTTACAACCAATTGGTTTTGTTCCCAAAGGCAGATCAACCAGCTTCCAAGTGCCATTATTTATCAAGGCATCATACTCCTTTTGCGTCTCTTCTTTCCATTCATCATGAGAAGCGGCTTCTTTGAAGGAAGTTGGTTCATGATCTGTAGACAAACTCAATTCACAGTTATAAGAACTATCCATATCAACAGGAGAATCAGAATTATCTACATCACCTTCAATTTGTTGAGTGGAACTTCTTGTTCCTGTTTTTCCAACCTCATGAGGATGAACATTCTCCAATGTCTTTGTTAGCCATTTGGGAGGACCTTTCTGAGATGGCCCAGGCTACTCACTTGACTGAGTTGGGATTGATTCAAGATTCAATCTCCCAATTCTGTCAATCACATCATTTAATGTGTCATCTGTGGTTGTTTCTTCATGTGGGGGAGAGAGTGCTTCAGGACATGATTCCACAATTTGATTCAATATCGGAATCCCCCCTTCAAGATGTGGAATCTCATTATCAAATTCTTGGAAAGACTTTGCATGTGTGAATCTATCCAGGCGATCAAGTTGTCGCTCAACAACCTTGTCACTCTTGGAAGATTCAAGGAATATGACATCTCTTGCTATTACAAACTTCTTATTTGCTTCATCATAGAGACGATATCCTTTGGAGGTATTGGAGTACCCCAAGAAGATACATTTTCTGCTTCTAGCACCAAGTTTGTTCCTTTGACCCTTGGGTATCAAGGCATAACAGGTGGACCCAAAGACCCCGAAATGCTTTACCGAAGGAATGTGGCCATGCCACATTTCAAAAGGAGTTTTGTTTCTAATTGAACTTGAAGGACACCTATTCTTTATGTAAACAGCACATAGAACTGCATCAACCCAAAACATCAATTTTACATTCTTGAAAAATAACATGGACTGAACCATATTTAAAATAGTTCTGTTCATTCTTTTAGCTACACCGTTTTGTTGGGGATTATATGGCACAGTTGTTTGATGTTTGATTCCATGTTGACGAAGATAATTTTCAAATTCGTTTGAAGTGTATTCTTTCCATTATCAGTACGTAGAGAGCCAATATGAGTTTGTGCATCATTTTCTATCCATGCATGAAAATTCTTGAATGTTTGAAAAGCATCAGACTTATTCTTCAATAAGTAAATCCAACACATTCTGGTGTAGTCATCAATAAATGTCATCATGTATTTATTTCCATTTGCAGAAGTAATAGGCATAGGGCCACATAAATCTGAATGAACAAGCTCAAGTTTTCTATGTGCTCTGGAGTGTGAATCATGAAATGGTTGTTTGCTATGCTTTCCTAGAATACAAGCATCACATTCCTTAGGTTTTCTAGGAATTGTAGGCAATCCATTAACACCATTTTTCTTCAAAAAATGAAGGCTTTCATAGTTTAAGTGTCCAAATCTAGCATGCCATAAAATACTTGATGGGAATGTACCTTCATCATGATGTGAACTGAATGCAAAGTTTTGAGCATGAGCAAATGAACCTTTCAGCTTCAAGAGTCTCCCTTCTTCTATTCCCTCCATGACAAGTGAGTGATCTGATGCTTTTCTGACCTCTGCCTTGCCATCAAACAAGTGAATGGAGTGTCCTTGTTGGCGGATTTGGACCAGGGACAACAAGTTTCTCCTCAACTTAGGGAGGTATAGAACCTCATGTAGAATATGATCTGGAAGACCAGGCAGTTTAAGCCTAACTGTGCCAAGCCCTGATGGCTTGAGTTTGGATTTATCTGCGAAATATACTGCTCCATCAACTTTGTCAGTGAATTCTTCAAAAAAATCTTTTCTAAATGTCATGTGACATGTTGCTCCTAAATCTAGCAACCAATCATCTCTCCATGAAGTAAATGAAACATCAAAAAAGTCTTCAGTTACTCCATTGTTACAATGTGCTATAACATAATGAGCAGATTCAGGTGCTTTACCTTTGTCTTTGTCATTAGTTTTACCTTTGTCTTGATTTATTTGCTGCTCAATTTTCTCCCATGGTGTTCTGCATTTGGATGCATCATGTCCATCTTTATTGCAACGTGTGCAATGAAGATTGGATTTGTCAGATTGTCTGCCCCCCCTTTCTGTGAAGTTTCTTCTTCCTCTTCCTCTTCTGCCACCTCTTCCTCTGGATGAATCTGAAGCATGACTCTTTTCTCTATGTGCCAAGTATGTAGCCTCTTCGGAAGACAAAGGGACTATCATCTTCCCGAAAGCTCTCTCTCTTTCTGCAAACTTTTTCTCAAGTGTATCAAAGGTGATATGCTCAAGGTTCCCACTTGCTTGCAAAGACTCAAGATAATGTGAGTAAGTCGGATATAATTCCTTAACATATGCTATGAGAGGTATGTCCATTTTTACACTAGTGCTATCAATATCATGCATGATAGATCTAACTTCTGAAGCTAAAGCAAGGGGATCATCATTCTTCATTTCAAGACTGAACAGCTTAATCATCAATTGAACATTTTCTAATTCTGAATGTGAGTCATAGAGTTCTTTTAGCTTGCTCAAGGCATCATAGGCATTTGAGAATGATGAAATATGGCGACTCACCTCTTTATTTACGGAAGCTGCAATCAAGGCATACGCCTTGCAGTTCTTGATTTCCCAAATGGTGAGCTCCTTGTCTGAAGTGGGCTTTGCTGGTGGATTTCCTTCTTGTCCTTCACAGATTCCTTTCCACAACTCATTAAAAATGAGTGTGTGTTTAATCTTCCGAGACCATTCAAGATAGTTCTCTTTGCCGGAGAGAACCACCCCTACAATAGATATGAGAGAATGCATTCTTCTAAAGGGAAAAAATAATTACTTTGCTAGAAAAAATTATTTTGAGGGAGAGAAAACTAAAAACTCTTCGGTGACAAAACACTTGCTAAAAATACTGAATTTTGCACCAAAAAAAAAATATTTTTTTTTTGTGTTTGAAAAGAAGCTTTATATGTATAATTGTATTGAAAATGTGCTTGGGGGGGGGGGGCGGGGTATTATGACTGTGGGGAAGCGGTATTGAATTGTGGAGGTTTCTGTGGTAAAAAAATGGAATGATATTAAAAAATGGAAGGGGCGGTATATGGTGAAAGGGAGCGATAATGAATAATGGAGAACTTATGGAAGGGCGGTATCAATAATCGATGTATAGAACTTATGGAAGGGCGGTAATATGGTGGTGGCACTGTATTATTTGGATATGACAAAGTGCGGTAATATGGAGTAGCATGGGCGGACAGAATATGGACAGGCGGACAGAGTGGTATTCAAAGCAGCATGGAGGCAGTATTCAAAGCTAGACAGTGTATTATAGAGTTAAAACAGGCGGGTGACAGCGTATTACAGTTGGGCCATGGGCAGTGTCGACGTTGGGGATAGAGCAGTGGTATTATATGAGGGTGGAGTGGTATTCAATAAAACAGATATATACCACGATGTATACCATGCTGTAGCAGATACCACGATGTATACCACGCTGTGTTAAATGGAGCAGATACCACGATGTATACCACGTTGTATTAAATGTAGCCGCGTAGGAGAGTTGGGTAGGGAGTGTTAGCGCAGGGAGGGTGGAGAGAAGGGTGTCGGGTGAGGCGGGGAGGGAAGGTTGTAGCGTTGAGTCGAGGGTATTATATGACGATATCAAACCAGGAGTCGAGCCACGAGTTTAGTGGTATGAAAACATATAATTTATGATAGCGTATAATAGGTAGCGCATGTAGGGAGGGGAGGTGGGCGATGGGGAAGGCATTGGGGAAGAGGGGAGGTGGAGTTTAGGGAGAGCAGGTAATGGGAAGCGATAGGTATGGATGAGAGATGTGTTGGAGAATGGGGGAGGCCGAAAGGCTGTTAAGAAAATCTGGAATCAGATATTTGCAGGACTGCAGAATTGCAGAGTGGCAGGTATTTGCTAGAACTGCAAATTGCAGAATTTCAAGGACTGCAAATTGCAGAATCTTCAGGAGCTGCAAATGTCAGAGCTGTGCAGAAGTTGCAGAGATAAATTAAAAAAAAAAAATGCAGAATTACAGTACATCAATTTAATGAAGCAGCAGAAACTAGCATAAAAATTGACTGAGCAAAGGAATGAGGGAGTTACACCACAGGAAAAAATGCCAATAGTGGGACTGGCTCTGATACCATGTCAAACCAGGAGGTAACTCCGCAAATCAGAATGTTTATTAAATGAGGAATGTGCATGTATTTATACATGGAGGTGAGGCTATTGGGATTCATCTCCCAATGACTCTTGGCCTTCCTTATTTCCTAATATTATTTATTATACAATATTACATATCCACACCCAACCCATAGGATTAGGTGTCAACAGTAGCTATGGTTGGTCTTCATATTGATATACTTGTTCTTGAAAAACATGTTCTTCATGTTCACGAGAAAATTAAATTTTTGTATTTATCAAAAGAACAAAATTTAAAATTTTTGAATATTGGTTTTGGCTCCCAAGTGTTCAAGTTGGCCCTCTCTCTCCTACAAGTTGGCTCAGCTAATATTGGCACCCATTCGACCCATGTAATCAATATATATAGAAGCTACTCATCCTCCTCTCAAAGCACATTCGATGTGAGCATCATCTATTGTATCTTCTGATCCTACGAAGCAAGAAAAGGAGAAATAGCAAGGAGAAAAGTGCTTCAAAATTCTCTGTAGCATCTCTCTTGAAGAACTGATTTTTCTTGAGGTTTATCTCTGTGTTATAAGGGCTGAAATCTTTGTGGTTCGTATCCTTGGTCTAATGTTGAAGGTCTGTAACATCTCTGATCTTTGTTGAAGAAAGCCAAATCCTATGGTTTATGACCTGTACAAGAGATCCGAATTCTATGGTTAATAGTAAATACCCTGTGCATCATTAAGTCCTAGGCATCTAATCTGAATGATTGGATTAATTATGATTATGGATATGATTGATCCATAACTTCCCTAAAAGACAAGATGCTGTCTTTGGAAGTGGGAAGTAGAGCTCATAAATGAACTAGTAACTACCTGCCACCTGTTGGGTGAGGTGGAGGTAGTTACCAATTACGTTCCAACTACCAAAAGGGGTAATTGCTTTTGTCTTCTTGTTGAAAGTGAAGTAAGCAGTGTGGAACTGTAGAAAGACGAGGGAAAGGACAAAAAGAAAAAGGAACTTGCAGACCTGTGTTCGGGGGGATACTTTAGAGGACAAAGTGTCAATGGTTGGGTGGAGTTGGTGAGCTCCTGTATTAGATCCAAATTCAAACTTTCAAGTTGGCATTCTGAACTATAAATCTGTGAATTTTATGTGACATATGGACAACACAATATTTAGTATTTGTGTTTTTCTGGATAATGAAAAGAAAATAATTCGAGATGAATAATATCAGTAAAAAGAGAGTTTTAATTCCTTTTCAGAGTTATTGTAGTAAATCTACATTTACTGTTCAATACAAAAAGATTAAGATTAAGTGAAAATAAAACTTCTTTCTTATAAGGCCTTGTGAGATTACACTCACTAATCTTTAGTTATGAATATGGTAAGTAGGAATTTCGACAATTACTAGAATTTATTTCCTAATTGGAATGGAAACAAAACATTTATTTCCATGTATATATGCACAATAAGCTGAAATAGCAAGCTGAGAACAAAGTAGAACCAAGGTCATTCTAGTGAATTCTGTTCCAAACATGTTACTAGCAAACAAAATGGGGATGTATGAAAAACTTGAGTTGTTAAAGCATGACTAATATAATATATTAGTACTAAATGTGAAATTAGTTAACTTTATTTTAGAATTGATGTAATTATACATACACAAAAATGGAATTACAGCTCTTCAGATACGAACTATAAGTTTATACTGTAGCAATAACAGTAGAGTAAAATACATATATACCAGATTACTAAATGCAAAGATATATATAATAGAGATATAGAAGAAATTATTTACTAAGGATGAATGTTTACACTGAAAAAGGTCAGTAAGACCTGTTTAACTAAAACTAGACAGAGATAATAAAATAATAGATGTCACTGTGTAAAACAAAATAATAACCATAACATGAAGAAATTGATACAGTTATAGATTTGAGCCATATCATCAACAATATTTAAATTAACAAAAATATAAATTTATTTATTAAATAGTGTAGGTCAATGTTGACCTCAATAAGTTACAAAATACAAGAGTTCTGGGTTGGAAGAACCCATAAATAAGTACAATGTGAGGCATGCAAGCCTGTAGCCTAAGAATCTTCCAATAAGGAAGAAAAACTTAACAACTTCAATACATAACTTAGAAGATAAATAACAGAAAGTCCTGGTGAAATGTCTTGAAGATATAATCACGAACACACACAGAATATTGTCCAAGGGTTCGGGGTCATCCAACCTGGAATGAAGAATCCAAAGTCTTCATGAGCAAAAAGTGAGCTCCAGAGTACTGTTACGAAGGAAAAAAATTCAAAATTCCACCTTGAGAAAGTTATTGCCTGGTAAACACAGAATAGTAATTAATTTCAAAATGTGAGTGTTAATTTAGTTCATGTAATGTGAGCAGTACCCAAAAGAGGGTTATTACCTCAAAATATTTCCATAAAGGTGTAGTAGAGAACCCTGTAATTTACAAATATACTACATCAGATGTGAAAAGAAACTACTTAGTTCGGGTTAAATCCATAAAGAGAAATTCAGATAAAAGTGCTGTAACACAGAGATGGTTTAAAATCCTGTATACAATTCCTAGAATAGAATTGGCGAAAAATGGTGAGTGCAAGAGTATATATATATATATATATAAGCTCATAGAATAAAAAACCCTAAGCAGAAGTTATAAGAAAAATCTTGTACAAACCTACAAGTGTACAGAAGATTAATCACTGTTCTCATAATAGCATGCAAATAACTAAAACTTCAGTTTTGTAATTGAAGTAATTAAAATGAAAGAAATATTCACAGATATATAAGTATATATATCCAAAAGGTTAGGATTTTTTATTTTAAAAACCCTAACTATAATAATAACAAGGAGAGCAGTAAGTAACAGAACTGAACAACCATAGAGCCTTGGTATGAGTTAGTTTTTTTTCTTTTTTTTATTAATTTCTGAAAATTGAAATGCTATGAAATCAAATGTATCACTGGACAAAAATTAAGTACTAGTTGATGAAACTACTCCAGATGTAAAACGGCCAAATGGAAAAGAACATTGTATTAAGGTTTTTAACTTAGTAATTATGATATTAATTTAAAATTTGACAGTAAGCCAGGGAAAGTAAACCCCAATTTTTCCCTGGGTAGATGCGGCTTTAAAATGTCTTGAGAAGGTTCCAAAGATGCTTAGTCCAGCCATGAAAGCAACCACAGTGAATTCCTAAAGAACATGCCTGCATTTGAAAAATTGAGGAGTTAAACCCTGAAAAATTAATATATAAAAACAATCTTAAGAAATGCCAGACAAAAAGCAAATTGTAAACTCATCAATACCTTTAATTAGCGACGAGAGCTGGAAATACCCTCGTAGAGGAATTAGATGCAACAATTTATTTTGATAAACAAATTCCAAATGGAAACCAGAAACCCTAATTGTACCTACAAACAAAAGGACAAAAAATGTGAGTAACCATTTAGAACACATTTGTAAAACCCATAAATGACAATATCGAACTCTTTGCAAAAATAGAGATAAGTTACAGCAAAACCCCTTAAGTAACAAAGATTTACAGTTCTGGCTCCAGGTAGTCGATGAAAGAAAGTTTGTTGAACCAACACTCTCATTTTAGTTACAGTTAGAGAGACAGTAAGGAGTTGAAGAAGGATAGCTGCGGAGCGTTGGAACTCTGCTTGAAACCTCTTGAATGTGCAAAAGTACGAGTCTATGGTTAGAAAGGTCTTTTAAATGACAAAGAGAAACCCTAACTCATTGCCACCGTCGATTTTTTAGGGTTTAGTTTACAATGTCGATATGATCGAAGGGTTATATCAACGTGTCATTGCCATAATGTAACACATAATCATATGAAATACGCACCATCGTTATCGAAAACTCTAGAACCATAACATGAACATTATACCACATGAGAAGCGAGAATTATACTCTAAGGAACTCGAGTATCATTTATAAACAAGAACTCCCAAATATCAAGTTAAAACGTAATAAAATTGTGATGGTATAAGTTATAATTTATAAACATATGGTATAGTGTGCAAAACCTTGTGTGACCTTAAATGGTGATAAGTCCTAGTCAAAAAAGCTTAAATTAAATGCATAAGTTGTGCTAATGTACCGAAAATTAAGGATGGAATGATCTACACATAAAAACGAGAGAGTTACAGGGAATTATCTTGGTATTATGATCAATCATGTACAATGTGAATATATTAGTAAGTCTATAATATGTAACTAGGAAGTCTGGATCAAAACATGTAACAAAGAATGAAGCCAAAAGAAAATATGGTACTGAAATATCAAGATCCAAGATAGAGCAATTTGGAAAAGGATTCCTGTAGAATTATTACAAAATAATATTTAGTCCTAAATTGCAAAGACATAAAGGAAGAATACAAGAAGGAAAATTTGTACCTGTTCTATTTATATTATTATAATTTTTTTAGGGTGTAATTAGGGATGTGTTACACCACACATGTTAGAAATAAGTTATCAACATACAATAATAGAATCACAGGTTCATTCTTCTCAACCTTGATATATAGGTTTGGATCAACATCACATTTGGAGAAACCAAGTCTTGTCAGGTAGTTGTCGATTCGAGAGTACCAGGCTCTAGGTTCTTGCTTAAATCCATACAAGGATTTCGTTGTTCCACAAATATGAGACTCTCTTCCATGAACCTCAAAACCTTTGAGGTTGTTCTATGTACACTTCTTCTTCAATCACACCATTGAGGAAAGAAGTCTTTACATCGATTAGATGTAAATTCCAGCCCATAAAATTAATAGAAATAATAGTTCTAATGGTAGTGTACCTGACAACCCGGGCAAAAGTCTCATCGTAGTCGTCTCCCTCTTTCTGGGAGAACCCTCTAGCACCAAATCTTGCCTTGTATTTGTCAATACTGCCATCCACTGCATGATTGATCTTGTATACCCTTTAGGAGGTTACCGTTGACTTCCCTTTAGGTCTAGGCATAATCTCCCATACATCATTCTTCATAATCGACTGGTATTCTTCCGACATCGCATCCTTCCAAACTTGCTGACTAACTGCTTCTTCAAAGGTGTGATGCCGCCTTGCTTACACACCTAAGTTAGTGTGGGAAAAATCCTAAACCCCACCAGGTGTGGCCTTGGTGGCAAAGATCAGAGAAGGTGCTGTCACGTAATCCCAACTCTCTCCGTCTAGGCTCTCTTCTAGCTAGAGCCAAGGAGGGTGGACCCTAAGGAAGGTTTCTAAAGAAGGCTTGTTAAACTAACAAGTTCTAGGAGGTAGTTAGTAGATTAATTAGAGCATCAACCATTCAATAACTCGAAATATAACTTGAAACAATAAAATATTAGCAAGTACAAATGATCATGAGCATGTAATCAACATAAAATGTAAATAGATCAATATGACACAACAATGTATCCTACAAGGCAAATGTAAGTAGACCAGTGCAAAATATAATCTTGCAAGAAAGTGAAATATATGCTCAAATAAATAAAAGTACTCACAACAATGGAAATGCCTTCAAGATACAAATGTTAGAACAACCAATAACAAAACTATGTTATGATGGGACAACTTTGCAAGGAAAGCACTTAAATAGAATTATATTGCTTGTACTTGACAAAAGGAAATATGCTCACATATAACAATGATATAAAACCTTAAACTTGATCCAATGAGCATAAACAAGGTACAAGAATGGAATTAAAGTACTTGCAAATGAAATAGGTGTAAGTGCTTTCAAAACATATTACATGTATTTGAGAAAGAGCTCAAATAGTGAGATATTCAATGAGATGCCAACTTCAAATGCAAGCAAGAAGAACCATTCCAAATTGTAAGGTGTTTGTGTGCTAAAGTGTTCTTGGTTGAGTTTAGTTAAGTGCCTATTCTATGATGTTACTTCCTCTCAATTCCTTCAACTTGGTAAAGACTCGAGGTGGTTGCAATAAGGTTAGGATAGAGAAGTACAAGATTTCATTAACGATATCCACCTAGTTCTTCAAAACAACCCGCATGCCTTCGTTGCTACGAGGAACTCGACCGCAAAAGAGAATTGTGAGGTCATGCATTTTACCTTTCCTCCAAACTCAAATCTTGGGAAATTGAATGATAGTTGAGGAAGATTTCCTAAAAGTTTGTCAACCAAGCTTATGCTTGGAGTTTAATTTTAGAAGTGCAAAATGATGAATTGCAATTGCTAAAGAATGTTCCAATTAAAGTGACAAATTGCAAAACCACTTGTTGATTGTAAATTGCTCAGAATGAAAAATTGCTCAAAGTGAGGTTGTGAGTGAAATTGCAAAAAACTAATTTAGATCAAGCACTAATGCATGTGAGTAAGCAAGTGGAAATTAGCAAAACTTGCAATATGGTCAATATATAAACTTTAAAGATGATCCGGAAGAATTGTGCCTCAAGAAGTCTAGATGATGCATTCAAGACACCAAATCATAGAAGAGCATTTAGAAGTGGAGAGCAACAAGCTTTGAATATTCTCAAGGGCGAGACACATTCAGAAGATCATCACCATATACCCCTAGGTATGCAGGCACATTTCATGGTTATTGCTATGCATGTTCTAACTATGGACTTAGAGCTAGAGAATGCAAAGAGAATATAACAGGATAAATGAGGGTTTTATCAAAGCCCTAGAAGCAAATTTATTGGAAGGCAAGACAAAGTCCCATATGCCTATGGCAACAGAAGCTACAACACCTTTGCTCCATTGTTCAGACTAGATGTTGAGTGCTATCTATATCACAACTTTGACCATTTTGCACGAGATTGTAGAAGCAGCTTGATGTAGACCTCAACACTAGGAAGGAAAGTCATTCACTAGACAAGAAGACAAGACCACCAAGGTCTGACAAAGAAGACATGTTTCACAATAAATTCTTGCACAATTGGAAGATGCACAAAGATAGGGGGAGCCTGAAGGAGAGCATATTGTCAGGGGGGGCCCATGTAATGGAAGAGATGATGCAACAAGAAAACATGTTGTTAGGGGGAGTGTCTAGAGATGATGCAACCGGAAAGCACATTGTCAGAGGGAGCCTATGTAATGAGAGAGATGATGTAGTGAGAGAGCATATTGTCAGGAGGGGCCATGTCAAAAGGAGATATCATCAAGGACGTGTCCAACATCCTTTTCCATTGATGTTAAAGGGGGAGAGAATCTTGGAAAGGATTAAAGAGGAGCATGAAGTTAACAAGAGCTTATGCAACACACCATGTGATGATTGGTTTGTTGACATCAATGACAAAGGGGGAGATTGTTGAGTATGTTGTCAAAGTGGGTGTACCGTGTAGCAGGTGTAGGATGTCGTGATTGATGTCCTCGGTATGCTCGCTATCATGGATGAGATGATGCATTGGTGAAACCCTAGCTCTAGGGTTTGGTTTCCTTGGATGATGATCATACCCCACATTTGTTGGAGTTTTGAAGCAACAAATCAATGAGTTTACCTTATAGACCCTTGCCATTCGATTCTCCTCGTCATGGTGATTTTGTTGATATGTGGAGCATCTCATGGGGCCTTCACGGTTTGAGAGATATGTCCAGCCAAAAGTCAGTGCACCCAATTTGTCCCTTAATTAAATTGAGGGATGAGTTCTTTGACCGGAACTCGTCCCTTAACTTGCGGGCCTTTCATCTAAAGATTAAGTTTCAAATTTAATTTAATTATTATATTCAAATGGTCCAAAATATTTTTTGGCTCCATAGGTTTGCAATTTCAAAATTCAATATTCCCACCAAAACTTGAAGTCGCCTGTTCAAAAGGATACTCAACCCCTATAAAAATGATGCATGTTTCCCCTCTATGTGTAGCAAAAAGTGATTTGATCTCTCTGTATCAAGCTCTCAGCTCTGTGTTATATTGACAAATTTGATGTGGAGGCAAAAACTGAAGGGTTTTGGCTTAGGGATTTTCTGTTGAGGGTTTAGGGTCTACAATTTGGCTTGTTGCAGGTAATAAATGCTCTAGTCCAGTCACATGCAATCAAATGCCTTACTGTAGCTCTCAACCCTCCTGAAGGGCAGATTTCTGAGCAACGTATGATCAAATTTGATATGACCTATTTCCATCCATGCGAACTTCGTTTCATTGGCCTTCTATGTTAATTCAGGACACACGCATTTATGTGTTCTTCAGTGCTCTGCGGCCAGGATGGTGAAGTCACATGGTCTTAGGGTACAGTCTTCGACCTCTTTAAAAGAATGTTTTCTCAAGATTTGTTGACTATAGCTTCGGCCAGATTAAAGTGGATCCAATGAAGTGGGCATCAAGAACCTGTGTGATCAGGTCTACCTAGAGGAAGAAGTCTTATAAAATATGTCTGGAAGTTGCATCATAATTTACAGCTCACAGTGCTCTGTATCTCAGATTCGCAACATACTGATTAGAACAATTTTTGCATAAGAAAATCTTTGATCTCGTAAGGCATAGCTGTGAAGAAAGTTCTCTATATAGTTTATACAAAACCTGAAGTTGACCAGAACTCGTTCAGAGGTTTACACATGCGACCCTGTGGATGATCAAATTTGATATGACCTATTTCCATCCATGCGAACTTCGTTTCATTGGCCTTCTATGTTAATTCAGGACACACGCATTTATGTGTTCTTCAGTGCTCTGCGGCCAGGATGGTGGAAGTCACATGGTCTTAGGGTACAGTCTTCGACCTCTTTAAAAGAATGTTTTCTCAAGATTTGTTGACTATAGCTTCGGCCAGATTAGAGCAGATCCAATGAAGTGGGCATCAAGAACCTGTGTGATCAGGTCTACCTAGAGGAAGAAGTCTTATAAAATATGTCTGGAAGTTGCATCATAATTTACAGCTCACAGTGTTCTGTATCTCAGATTTGCGACATACTGATTAGAACAATTTTTGCATAAGAAAATCTTTGATCTTGTAAGGCAGAGCTGTGAAGAAAGTTCGCTATATAGTCTCTACAAAACCTGAAGTTGACCGGAACTCGTTCAGAGGTTTACACATGCGACCCTGTGGATTGTCTTATTTTGATCTGTGCACAGTACATCTTGCGAAGGTCTTGCGAAGGTTGGGCTTATCGTTTGGTCTACGGATATTCTGAGGATGTATATCGGCTTAATTGAATTATATTAAGACACTCACCTGTGGTCCTTGTAGTCAAACTCCTATGCAAAATTGCACGCAGTACGAGCTACAAACAGTGAAGCATTTATGACAGTGTTGAAAAGTCTACGAGATCTGTTTGTAGTATCTTATCATCTTTACTTGAGGGCTTCCAAGGGACAGAGCTAGTAGTCAGGACTCTATCACCATTTGACTGCATTGTATACACCATAGCCTGAATATATGGAAGCATTGAGTGAGATTGATTGTTGGTGTGTGCTTCTGAAGTTCAATTTCTGTAGCTTCAATTTGGAGTGATGCATTATCAAACATGAGATCGTATGGCTACCAACAAAGACTTACAGTAGAATATATAGATACTACTTGTAGCAGGGTTTGTAACGCTAAATTGTTCTGCATAGTTGAGGAAGACAAGAATGACTGTGTATGAATGTAACTTGCACCTATTAAACATTAACCTTGAAGACAGTGAAACATTGACCATGTTAACCGTGAAAAAGTAATCTTGGTTGACAGTGAGACTGTGAGAAAGTCATCTACAAGACAATGTGAACGTGACCTAAGTGACATTACTAATCATGATGGCAGTGATGACACACTGTGTGACAGTAACCTTTGGTATACAATAAACTTGGCAGTAACCTTTGTATTGGTGTTTGTGACTCTATCTCCTTGACAGTAATGTTGTATCTCTTTGAATATATCTCCTTGACACTGATGTTGTAGCTTGTAGATAGTGAGACAGTTAGCTTGCATGATTGTGACTTATATATATCTGTAGCTTGGAGGCATGACCGAGTTCATATAACCTTGACTTATATATGACAACAAACTATATATGGCAGTGACTTTGATGTTGGATACAACAGCGATCTACGCAATAGTATGACAAAAATACGACAGTGTGATGAGTGATAGTGCATGACACTCTACAGAACATTTGAAGGCAGTATGACAGTAACCTTGAAGCGGTGACTGTGCTAACAGTGAAACAGTGAGCTTGTCACCATAAGACAGTTTAGTGACAGTGTCTTGTAACCTTGATGACAGTGATGTTTTGGCTAGAATCTTTGTGCTTATAAGAGTGATTGAAACCCCAGTGACAATGATGATTATGACAGTGATTGATGTGCTTATGACAGATGGCAGTGACCTTTTATATGTGACAGTGACTTAGTAGATGGTGAGTCAGTGACAATGAGCTGGATGTGGCAGTGACTTTGACAGTGACAGTAAGACAATTGTTATAGTGTGTGCATCAGTGGGTAGTAGTGCAGCTGTGGCAATAGTAGCAGAGGCATCAGTAGCCAATAGTAGCAGTGGCCGCAGTGGACAGTTGGAGTTGTGGTAGCAGTAGTGGACAGTTGGAGCAGTGGCAGCAGAAGTGACAGCAACAGCGGGAGTGACAGCGAACAACAACAACAGTTGAAGTAGTAGATTGTAGTTGGGCCATTGTCCCTGGTAGAAGAGCCCGAACCTTTAGGGAGAATTAGCTTCTTTCCAGCCTTTGCTGGTAAAACCCCTTCGGGAGTCTTGTACTTCCTTCCAGGTCAACTGGTAAATTTGTATGGACATCATAGATAACAAAGCACTTGGTTGAGACGAAATTACTGTGTACTGTGATGCTGTTTCATTTGTTTGTTTTAATGCTCTCAATGTTTAAAGAATAAACTAACCAATTAGAAAAATAAGGGAAATACTGATTCACCCTCCTCTCAGTATTTCCAACAAGGCCCAACATCAAGCCGCACTCCAGCTTTGGAGGTATGTGGGTGAAAAAACTCAACTAGTTATTCATCGCCGAAAAGTGAGAATAATTAGCTAAGTGAAAAAAACACTCTAGAGTGGACTCACTTGATGACCAAGTCCCAAGTCGCTAAGCCTGTTACAAAAAAAAATCATCATGCTAACAACATTTAATACAATTCCCCACAGGGTCGCAGAATTTGAAAGAGAGAGAGAATGTAGAGAGAGGAGAGAGAAAGGGTCACAGATGCTCTGTTGACTTCTGAATTTCTGAAAATTTTGATAAGTGCCCTGTACATTGTGCCATAGGGGTCTTCAGATTCTGCTAGGTGAAACTTAGCACATAACACCTCCATGTTTCTGGTTTCACCACTGAGCTTTTTCTCTTTAGGGCAGGGCATTATGCTAGGGTTTCAGATCCCCAATGTTACAGGATAAGATCATAATTAGTAACCTTTGACAGTATTCAGATCATTAACGATCTCCTGGAAATTCCTAGTGTAATCATGGCCATCGTTTATTTGGGCCTTCCTGATACCAATCCTCCAGCTGCTTTTGGGAACCCACTGCTATTGATTTTGAGATTGTTCCACCATATTCACTGAGTGCCTTTTCCTACCTTTGTTGGTGTTCTGACCTACATTGGGCTTGACAGTTCTATTCCTTGTCAGTCTAGGACCCAGAGGGTTTTCTTGCTTGTTGCTGGGGATTCAATAGCTTCTGCCAGGACATTTGATTCAATTTGATCCTCTTCAAAGTTCAATGTCTCCAGGAGATTTCTCCTTGAGAAGTTACCTCCTTTGAGAAAGAGACAGATGATCCAGATGCCAGCTTTGAAGTCTCACAACATCTTCATTTATGTACATTCTTGGTTGAAAAATAGACCGATGTAATTGCCACAACATGTTACGTGTGTTGCTATCTTAACTTTGCTGTTTTTGGACAAACCAATTATATATTCAGTGAGCTGACAGTTAGATTGTATTTTCATTAATTTGAAGTTGACTTTATTTCTACATTATTTGCAGTTCCATACTTCATGCATCGATCCATGGTTGCGACAACAGGCAACTTGCCCAGTCTGTAAGTTCAAAGTTGGATCTGGTTGGCAGGATGCTTCAGAAACAAGCAATGGTGCATATATGGTTTAATGTCCACCTGATATTTTGAATGATCCATTCAGTTGTACAGTCACAGCCCCTTTCATTTTTGTCAACAAGATTAAAATGGCAATGAGAAAAATGAAGAATAATGCCATACAAAGTTATTAGTAGTCAGAATTCAGCATGTTTTTAATGCAGTATTCAAGATTTATTCCCTTTGTATCTGTTAGATTTTTCTTCTGCCTACAAAGTTACATATTTATGTGTTGTATAACCAAAATTATGTTGTCCTTTTGCTTATTCTTTTACTATATGCATGTTTAATATTTCACACTTTCTTAGCTGATTTTTTCATTATCGAGTGTCCCTTTTACAGCGTTACTCTCAAGTTTTGTTAAAAGATAATTATGTATCTACCATTGGATGTTTTCTTATTTATTAAGGATCCCACAGGATTTTTTTGGATTTTTGACAGTGTTGCTAGTTGATTTATTGTGATCGATATTAAGATTTCTATGTTCAGTAGGCTTTAAAGTTTGCAGATTTAAAGAGACCAGTATCAAAGAATCTATGTTGCACGGGGACCCGTCCCCACCAAAATTCATGGCGTTCCCTTCGTCCCAACATTCCGGGTACTTTGGAACTCATCGGAAACTTCACCAATTGGCTGGGGACTCCATTGGGGACTTGGGGACTTCTAGGCCGTCCCCAAGCCGTCCCTAAAAAAATCGGGGACTTTAGGACGTCCCCCAATATCATGCGCATTAAACTTAAAAAATAAAAAATTTGAAAATCTGAGTTCTATACTTTAAAGTCAAACAATTAAAAAAACAAACCATGTCTGTGACAAACCTTTTCTTGTCACGAATCTTTGAAATTTCCCCATGCCACAATCACCATGACTTTAATACCATGTTAAATATATGCAAGAGACGAGCAGGAGAGACTAGATGAGAGATAAGATGATATATCAATGTGCTATTGAATTACTAGTGGTGTTGTGAATATACGTAACAAGTTCCATTATTCATTTTAGGAACCAATCAACTAATCCCTGAATATATTAACATAAACATCATTTATTATATATAATTTATTTCACTTTATGACATTATTACTTTTGTACATAACATTTGTTACTCCTGAAATAAACACTACAATGGCTAAATCATCTTTAACGCTTAATGTTATAAGGTAAATAGATGGGATGGTAATGCTCTTTTTGCTTTGTAAATAATAGTGATTCTGAATGAAACTGATGACAGGTCCCACAAGGTTCTTAATTTCTAGACTCTTAATTTGGGATTTATAATTAAATTTTAATGACTTGTTCATGTTTATAGTTTTATTAAATTTTACTTTTAGTCTTTAAAGTTCAGTTTCTATTTAAATTTTGAAATGATTCATCATGCATCATAGAATGATTATGTAGACAGTACTATATTGCAGGTTGTAGCAGATTCATAGTACTTCTTAAGTTCTTGACAATGGGCAATGATGACGAGATTTGTTTGTGATGCACAATGATGATTAGATAGTATTAGACTTTAGTATTTTATTTTGTAATTTGAATTTCAAAATTAGTAATAGTTCATTTTTTATATTTTAATTTATCATTCATGTTTATGCTGAAATACTAAATTTTATTTTTTTTAATAAATATAAAATTAGTTACCGCACTTGCCATCCCCAACCCGCTGTCCCCTGAAAATTTGGGGGTGCGCTTTAGCCGTCCTGGAAACTCGTCCCCCCGTATCCGCTGTCTCCCCGTCCCCACAGCCAGTGCAACATAGCAAAGAATGTTGATATCGGGATATGCATGCAATTGTGAACCTGAGTCATCATAGACTATAAGACACATGATTATTATAATAAGTTTTATTGTTGCCCCTACCTTCCTATGAGACAAAAATTGTAATTATTAGTTTCTAGTTGAGAAGACTTATTTCTCAGGTGTAGTAATTAATTATTGTTTATCTTGTTACTATCACCTTTTGGTCTTTGATATGAAGATTTTTAAAGGCTACATGTTTCTATGCATTATTATTAATAAGGTTTGTATGTAATGGACTTGATTTAGACGGTTGCAACATAGTATTTATGGTTCATTTGTTGGAAATTCAGTTGAAAAATTGAATTTCTATTCATGATAATTACTTGTGACTTGTTTATATGTGTTTAGGCATTTTTATTCATTAGGTCATCAAGCAATTATACAAATACAATGCACAAAAGACAAGAAACACCAGAAGTTAGGCCAGAGGCCAGGGCAAAACCCACAAGGGAAAACCCATCAATCCTTTCCTTATAGATTCTTTGTCAACATGAGAAATCCAAGTCAAACTAACCAGTGCCAAATCATCCCTCCAAACTCTACCAAGTCAGCCCTCCAAACTCTTCCTTCTTGTAGCTTGCATCATTCGAGATAATAGCCTTCATGTCATAGAGATCTCAGGAAAACTCGCACTCAGGAATTTTGCACTGTTTACAAAGATGATACCTCAGAAACTCACACTGTTTACAGAGATGATACCTTTGGGATTCACACTGTTACAGCGTCAGGAACTGGCGTTGTTTACAAAGATGATACCTCAGATAGCATGCTTTATATCAGAAGTTTATGCCTCAGATTACAATGCCACATACCCGAATTACTCTTCCACAGGGTGATCATTGTATCGGTTGCCAATTGAATGAGTACATATGCCATATATAGTCATTTCTTTATGTGAAAGGTCACGTCCTTTGAGTAGGTCGACTTGTCTGGTGGGAGAACTGACTTGGCAGATTGGAGATACAAATGACACAAACATATTTTTTTTTCTTTCTTTTCATAGGGTCATGAAGAACATGTCCTTTGCCTTTTTCTTTTGACCAAAATAAAGCATGAAGAACATGCTATAAAATAATAATAATTTTCTTCTTTTCTTTTAACATAAAATACAAGTACAATGACAATTATGATGACCAAACCTAGTTACAATTTCCAACAATCACTCTTAACCAGGGAGGTATTTATAAAGACTCATTGGGATATTCTCAAGTTGAAGACTTCTATAAGAAGGATCCAGATTGATAAGCATCAATGACGATAACATCTTCATAACCAATATTGTCACATTACCAAGGCTTTGCCAGTTAAGCTCTATCTGTCCAATAGATCATAGCACAATGTTGGGAGGCATTCCATAGGACACCACACTGCCCCTCTGAGGCACATACACCACCTAGGATCAATGGAGTATGTCCTCCATCGTACTATTTCCCTCAAGGAAATGTCTGTTCACCAGAGCATTCTTTATCCAAGACCATGTACTTGACTTAAGGTGTTAATCCTAATCCGTAATAGTACATGACTCAGAATGTCTGTCCAAGATGTTTATCCAATCCACCATTCCCCTTATCCATGTCCATGTATTTGACTTAGGGTGCTAATCCTAATCCGTTACAATACATGACACAAGGAGAACCATGTGTCTAACCTCACCCACTCTCAATCCGGGAGAAGAAATCTATCCTCGGTCCCTCTCAAAACATGGAGGAGATATATACAACCCTAAGCTTGTGTCAGAAGTACTCATACTTCCCTTACATCAAATCCCTGTTCTTATGTGGAGATCTGTTGTAGCTTCTCTGCTCCTATCAACACCATGCTCTTGAATCCTCCATGAAGACGAGGTTATCAAAAATCATCTTTGATCATTATAAAGTATCATGGTTGAATCCAACATGTCATCAAATAGTCCATTTGAACAATTTATGGAGCCAAAACTTCTCATCTGACACAAATTGCTAAATCTTTTGTCTCTCTTCTACTTTGAAAAAGACCAGACTTAGGACTTGGAGGATGACCTCTTATCACTGAAGATGACTTCTCTGCAACTCGATGAACTAGGGCACAAATGACAACTCTCTTATCACCAACCTTCCACTCTTGAAGTCAATGATCTATGTTCCAATTCACTTGCCCGCTAACAACTTGGTTGTCCTTTACAAGGGACTGTACTTAGGGCACAACAAGCAACTGCTAACAACCCTCCAAAAACTGTTCATAAGCTTCTCCTAACTCTGTCTTACCCACCACCAGTGGGTGATCCCATAGAAGAATATTTCTCCTAGATTTGTCTTCAGCTGGAAGCCAACAACCCCTGATAGCCACCAATGTAACCGATGTTGTGCTAGATGTCTTTGCTCCTTGAGCCAATCATATTTCCCCTCACCCATCTGTCAAGATCACATGTTTCAAGGTGTGCCATCTAATCCTAAAGGTATGTCTTTCATTTTGCAATTAGGTGCTTATGCTTGTTTTTCTCTGGCACACTTCGGTATGGATTATTGGAGGACTTGGAAGGAGGAAGGGTTTCGACTGTAGTCTTCTTCACTTACCTTCACTGGGGAGTTAATCCTCAACCCTACTCCCGTGAGATCTCCCCTATTGGCTTACAACTTTAGGATGGGCACTACTTGGGAAACCCTGATTTTGATAGCGTAGTCCTATTTTCCCATTCCACATTTTTCACTCCCCTTTTTGTTGAAGAATGTAACTAGGTTTGGTCTTCATAAAATGTATTTGAGTCAATATGTAATGTCCTTGTCAAAAGAATAAAGAAAATATTTTTTTTTGTAACAATGACTTATTAAAGCATGGGTTTCATGCTTGGGTTATCATTATATTAGTCAAAGTCCCCATTGTGGACTCCTAGGATTAATATTGAGTTAATATAGTCATTGTACATTTAAAGAGACCTTTGGGCTTTTGAATCATGTAAAAATGTTTATTATTGAGTCAAATATGAAATATGTCACCTCCACACCAAGTTGACCTAAAGGAGATCAAGTTGGCATAAAGGAGACCAATTCAACCTCACCTCGAGCCTATAAATAGAAGGAGATCGAATTCATTTGGGACATCTCATCTCAAGCAAGTTCGATATCGCTAAGGAAGTTAGAAAAAGTGCGAAGTGGATCAAGGAAGCCAAAAGGAGTGCGAGTTGGGTCAAGGTCAAAGAGAAGAAGGAAATCAAAGTTATGGTGCTACTCTCTGTCTCTTTCGCACCCTAGTTTGGGAGATCGAAGTATTTTTGTGTTGCTGCTGCTAGTTGTTGCTTGATGCCGTAATTTGCTGCATAGTCGAAGTTGATGGGGTCAAGATATTGCTGCTATAGGGTCGAAGATCTGGAAAGGCTGACCTGGTGTGGAGGAAAGGTTTGGTCTATGTCTAAGGTGAAGAGTCTCAAAGAAAACTATTGAAGGAAGAGAATTTTGATTGTGTTTTCCCCTAGAGAGGGGTTTTTCCCTAGCATAGTGCCTACATCTTGTGTCTTGTTTTTGTAATATTCATACACACATAATTTGGTAATTGCTTGATGAAATATAATCTAATAAAGAAGTAAAAGAAGCAAACATAATTCACAAGTAATTATCAAGAAAGAGGAATCAAACCCTAATCTACTTATGTTGATTTCTCAACATGGTAGCAGAGTTAAGGTCAAGAAAGGTTGAAGATCACTTTGTTGGCTGAAAAGGAATGGACATGGATTCTCCCTCTTTGATAAGCTATATGAGAATGGGTATCAACACTGGTGGAAGCTGGATCAAGAAAGTCATCCACTACTTATTCAACAAGGTCAAGAGTCAAGGATTTTTGGCTGCTCTTACAAGTTCTCTTAGTGATGATAATGCATGGATAATTGATAGTGGAGCATCAAGGCACATGACATGAGAAAGTAAACAACTTCATACACTATCAAAGGAGCCATCTTCTCATGCAGTGGAATTGGGTGACAACAAAAGCTATGTTGTTAGAGGTCTGGGATCAACATCGTTGAAGTTGGACAATGGATCAAAGCTGCACCTCAACAATATACTATATGTTCCAGGTTTGGAAAAGAATTTTCTTTCTATTTCTTGTTTAGAAGATAAAGGGGATAGAATTGCTTTTGTTGATGAAAAAGTATTGGTTTGGGGCAAAACTCTAGCATTGATAAAGCTAGAGTTATTAGAGTTCGTGAAGGAAGCTTATATAGTCATTACACCACCTCCTCAAGCTTTGGTTCATATGGAAATTAGTCCCATTAAGATATGGCATAGGACTACAAGGTTTTTCCTACTCTCAATCAATTGGTTAATGGCATCCCCAATATCAAGGAAGATCGTGAAGGTGTGTGCAAGGGATGCCCTTTGGGAAAACATACAAGAAATCCATTTCCAAATAGTGAAACTAGGTCTAAAGAAATATTAGACCTCATTCACTCTGTGTGTGTGGGCCCATGTCTAAAAATCACTTGGAGGTCATCTCTACTATGTACCATTTATAGATGATCATTCTAGAAAGGCATGGCTCTACCTTCTCAAGACAAAGGATGAAGTATTTGAGAAGTTCAAGTAGTTTTGAGTTGAAGTGGAAACCCTAACCGAAGGAAAGATAAAGACTCTAAGACCTGACAATGGTGGGTTATACACTTCTAAGGAATTGATTTCATATTGTAAGGAAGCAGGAATTAAGAGAGAGCTCATTGTTCCCGACTATCCCGAACAAAATGGAGTTGCTGAAAGCAAGAATAGGTTAATTGAAGAAGACATTAAAACAATACTCCTTGATCAAGGCCTACCAAAATACTTATGGGGAGAAGCAAGAATGACAACCGTATACATTCAAAATAGAACTCCTCGTAGAAGTCTCAAGAATATAACTCCCGAAGGTTTGGGGCAAAGACTAGCATTGATAAAGGTAGAGTTATTGGAGTTCGTGAAGGAAGCTTATATAGTCATTACACCACCTACTCAAGCTTTGGTTCATATGGAAATTAGTCCCATTAAGCTATGGCATAGGACTACAAGGTTATTCCTACTCTCAATCAATTGGTTAATGACATCCCCAATATCAAGGAAGATCATGAGGGTGTGTGCAAGGGATGCCCTTTGGGAAAACATACAAGAAATCCATTTCCAAATAGTGAAACTAGGTCTAAAGAAATATTAGACCTCATTCACTCTGATGTGTGTGGGCCCATGTCTGACAAATCACTTGGAGGTCATCTCTAATATGTACCATTTATAGATGATCCATTCTAGAAAGACATGGCTCTACCTTCTCAAGACAAAGGATGAAGTATTTGAGAAGTTCAAGGAGTTTCGAGCTGAAGTGGAAACCCTAACCGAAAGAAAGATAAAGACGTTAAGATCTGACAATGGCGGGGAATACACTTCTAAGGAATTGATTTCATATTGTAAGGAAGCAGGAATTAAGAGAGAGCTCATTGTTCCCTACGATCCTAAACAAAATGGAGTTGCTGAAAGCAAGAATAGGTCAATTGAAGAAGACATTAAAACAATACTCCTTGATCAAGACCTACCAAAACACTTATGGGGAGAAGCAACAATGACAACCGTATACATTCAAAATAGAACTCCTCGTAGAAGTCTCAAGAATATAACTCCTGAAGGTTTCGGGCAAAGACTCTAGCATTGATAAAGCTAGAGTTATTGGAGTTCGTGAAGGAAGCTTATATAGTCATTACACCACCTCCTCAAGCTTTGGTTCATATGGAAATTAGTCCCATTAAGCTCTACTATGTACCATTTATAGATGATCATTCTAGAAAGACATGGCTCTACCTTCTCAAGACAAAGGATGAAGTATTTGAGAAGTTCAAGGAGTTTCGAGCTGAAGTGGAAACCCTAACCGAAAGAAAGATAAAGACTCTAAGATTTGACAATGGCGGGGAATACACTTCCAAGGAATTGATTTCATATTGTAAGGAAGCAAGAATTAAGAGAGAGCTCTTTGTTCCCTACTATCCCGAACAAAATGGAGTCGCTGAAAGCAAGAATAGGTCAATTGAAGAAGACATTAAAACATTGCTCCTTGATCAAGACCTACCAAAATACTTATGGGGAGAAGCAACAATGACAACCGTATACATTCAAAATAGAACTCCTTGTAGAAGTCTCAAGAATATAACTCCCGAAGGTTTGGGGCAAAGACTCTAGCATTGATAAAGCTAGAGTTATTGGAGTTTGTGAAGGAAGCTTATATAGTCATTACACCACCTCCTCAAGCTTTGGTTCATATGGAAATTAGTCCCATTAAGCTATGGCATAGGACTACAAGGTTATTCCTACTCTTAATCAATTGGTTAATGGCATCCCCAATATCAAGGAAGACTGCGTGTGTGTGTACAAGGGATGCCCTTTGGGAAAACATACAAGAAATCCATTTCCAAATAGTGAAACTAGGTCTAAAGAAATATTAGACCTCATTCACTCTGATGTGTGTGGGCCCATGTTTGACAAATCACTTGGAGGTCATCTCTACTATGTACCATTTATAGATGATCATTCTAGAAAGACATGGCTCTACCTTCTCAAGACAAAGGATGAAGTATTTGAGAAGTTCAAGGAGTTTCGAGCTGAAGTGGAAACCCTAACCGAAAGAAAGATAAAGACTCTAAGATCTGACAATGGCGGGGAATACACTTCTAAGGAATTGATTTCATATTGTAGGGAAGCAAGAATTAAGAGAGAGCTCATTGTTCCCTACTATCCCGAACAAAATGGAGTTGCTGAAAGCAAGAATAGGTCAATTGAAGAAGACATTAAAACATTGCTCCTTGATCAAGACCTACCAAAATACTTATGGGGAGAAGCAACAATGATGACCGTATACATTCAAAATAGAACTCCTTGTAGAAGTCTCAAGAATATAACTCCGAAGGTTTGGGGCAAAGACTCTAGCATTGATAAAGCTAGTTATTGGAGTTTGTGAAGGAAGCTTATATAGTCATTACACCACCTCCTCAAGCTTTGGTTCATATGGAAATTAGTCCCATTAAGCTATGGCATAGGACTACAAGGTTATTCCTACTCTTAATCAATTGGTTAATGGCATCCCCAATATCAAGGAAGATCATGAAGGTGTGTGCAAGGGATGCCCTTTGGGAAAACATACAAGAAATCCATTTCCAAATAGTGAAACTAGGTCTAAAGAAATATTAGACCTCATTCACTCTGATGTGTGTGGGCCCATGTCTAACAAATCACTTGGAGGTCATCTCTACTATGTACCATTTATAGATGATCATTCTAGAAAGACATGGCTCTACCTTCTCAAGACACAGGATGAAGTATTTGAGAAGTTCAAGGAGTTTCGAGCTGAAGTGGAAACCCTAACCGAAAGAAAGATAAAGACTCTAAGATCTGACAATGGCTGGGAATACACTTCTAAGGAATTGATTTCATATTGTAAGGAAGCAGGAATCAAGAGAGAGCTCATTGTTCCCTACTATCCCGAATAAAATGGAGTTGCTGAAAGCAAGAATAGGTCAATTGAAGAAGACATTAAAACAATGCTCCTTGATCAAGACCTACCAAAATACTTATGGGGAGAAGCAACAATGACAACCATATACATTCAAAATAGAACTCCTCGTAGAAGTCTCAAGAATATAACTCCCGAAGAAGTATTCACAGGAAAGAAGCCAAGTGTGGATCACCTTTGAATCTTTGGAAGCCCTGTCTACATCCATGTTCCAAAGGACAAGCAAAAGAAGTTGGATTCTACAAGCATCAAGGGAATATTTGTTGGATATAGTCTCTTCTCAAAAGCATATAGAATCTACATCAAGGAAGGAAGACATATTGAAGTAAGAAGGGATGTCATAGTAGATGAAAATCAAGCCTACAAGAAATCAACGGATATTCCCATTGATTCTGATGATGAAGAATTTCCAATATTCGAAGAAGAAGTACACCATGAAAATCATACTACCAATTAAGAAGAAGTGATCCTATTCAACCTATGATCATCCCTACCACAAGGAAAAGGCCAAATTGGTTAAAAGCTACTTTGGAAGATGCTGAAGGACATGAAGTTGTGAAAGGAACCTTTAGAGAAAGTAAATGACCGAAGAGATATTTTGGGTATGCTGCATATATGACGAAGTTAATTGAAACTGACCATCTACATTCGAAGAAGATTCTCATTAGGAAGTTTGGAAGAAGGTGATGCAGGAAGAATATCAATCCATTATGAAGAATGGGGTTTGGGAAATCTTTCTTAGACCTAGTGACAAATCGGTTGTCACATGTAAATGGAACTACAAGATCAAACACACTATTGATGGAAGCATAGACAAGTACAAAGCTAGATTCATTGCAAGGGGTTTCCCTCAAAAGGAAGGCATAGATTTTGAAGAAAACTTGGCACCCACAACAAGTTATACTACCATTAGATCTTTGGTTTCATTGGCTGCTACAATGGGTTGGAATATCCATCAAATGGATGTGAAGACCACATTTTTGAATGAGACCATTGATGAAGAAGTATAAATCAAACAACCCAAAGGCTTTGAATTGGATAGCAGGGATTCTCATGTTTGTAGACTCAAGAAGGCCCTATATGGATTTAAGCAAGCTCCTAGGGCATGGTATGCAAGATTTGATGCATATCTCCTAAGAATTGGGTTCATGAAGAGTAATTTTGATCCAAATCTCTACATTAAGGTTGTGAATAATGACCCTGCCATTATTCTACTATATGTGGATGATCTATTCATCATTGGTGTGGAGAAAAGAATTCAATAATGCAAGAAGATGTTGGCAACTGAATTTGAGATGAAGGATCTAGGACTGATGCACTACTACCTGGGTTTAGAAGTATGACAAAAACTTGGGGAGATATATTTGGGGCTAGGAAAGCATATCATCAAAATGTTGCAAAAATTTGGGATGATGGACTCCAAGCCTATGACTACTCCTATGATCACCAATCTCAGGAAGATGCGGGGTTCTGACTCAAGTATCGTGGATCCTACCTCCTACTGTCAGTTTGTGGGCTCTCTAATGTATATGGTAAACACTAGGCTAGATATATGTTTTGCAGTAAACATTCTTAGTCAGTTTCAGTTGGAGCCTCGTCATGATAACTGGATAGCTGCCAAACACATATAGAGGTATCTTCGGGGCACTATACATCACTGCCTAAAATACGATAGTAAGGAAGTGAAGCTAATTGGCTTCACATATTCTGATTGGGGTGGCAGTGAGACCGATGGAAGAAGCACTATGGGTGGATGTTTTAGTTTGGGATCTGCTATGATTTCATGGGTGAGTAGAAAACAAGATCCCGTTACTTTCAGTGTTGAGGCATAATATGTAGCTGCATGTGAAGTAGGAAAGGAGGTTGTTTGTTTAAGGAAGCTTCTGACATATTTGTTTGAGAAGTCTCTGGCTCCTACTGTTATTAGCTGTGATAATCAAAGTTGTATCAAGATGTCTGGAGATCTTGTATTTCATGTTAGGACAAAGCATATCAACAATAAGTTCCAGTTTATTATGAACTTAGTGCAGGATGGGATCACGAAGTTGGAGTATGTCTCAACAGATGAACAAATAGTAGACATACTAACAAAGTCTCTTCCAAACGAGAAGTTTGAATATCTAAGAAACATGTTTGGTTTAGTAGATATTGCTTATTGTATTGATGATAAGAGATTGGAAGAGATTTGTTGAAGCTTTGTGAGTGAATCATTGCTTGGGAGAACATCTCGTCGACACTTTGTATTGATGTCTAGGTCCCGAAGTTGGGTGGGTGGCATTGGTCGGATGCACACCTAGATCTTTGGGTTGGTGGTTAGTAAGTAAGCCTGATGGTACCTAGAGAGTCTGAAAGCTTTAGTCCACCTTAGTCCCACTTGGATAGATTGCCTTGGCCAAGAATCTAGTCCATGGCATTGTGGTGCCTAACCTGTTGAGAGAAATGGATAGATAGCCTTGGTCAAGAATCTAGTCCATGGCATTGAGGTGCCTAAACTCTTCATAGTTCATATAGTTTGAGATCTTCCATTGTATTTGTATATTATGAATATCTCCCTAGTTAAGAGGGAGTGTTGAAGAATGTAACTAGGTTCGGTCTTCATAAAATGTATTTGAGTCAATATGTAATGTATTTGTCAAAAGAATAAAGAAAATAATTTTATTGTAACAATGCCTTGTTAAAACATGTGTTTCATGCTTGGGTCATCATTATATTAGTCAAAGTCACCAGTGTGGACTCCTAGGATCAATATTCAGTCAATAGAGTCATTGTACATTTAAAGAGAACCTTCTTGGGCTTTTAAATCATGTAAAAATGTTTATTATTGATTCAAATATGAAATATATCACCTCCACACCAATTTGACCTAAAGGAGATCAAGTCGGCCTAAAGGAGACCAATTCGACCTCACATGGAGACTATAAATAGAAGGAGATCGAAGTATTTTTGTGTTGCAGTTGCCAGTTGCTGCCAGATGCCGTAAGTTGCTGGGGTCAAGATACTGCTGCTATAGGGTCGAAGATCTGGAAAGACTGACTTGGTGTGGAGGAAAGGTTTGGTCTATGTCTGAGGTGAAAAGTCTTAATGAAAACTATTCAAAGAAGAGAATTTTGACTGGGTTTTCCCCTAGAGAGGGGTTTTTCCCTAGCATAGTGCCTACATCTTGTGTCTTGTATTTTTGTAATCTTCATACACATAATATGGTAATTTCTTGATGAAAGATAATCTAATAAAGAAGTAAAAGAAGCAAACATAATTCACAAGTAATTATCAAGAAAGAGGAATCAAACCCTAATCTACTTACTTTGATTTCTCAATACTCTTTACATAATATGCCCTATTTCATCATCTTCCCCCTCCGGGTCCACAAGGCTCTGGTAGTCCCCTCCCCTTGTCCACATGTTCGGGTCAGGCTTGGAACGATGCCCTGGAGGTTGATGCAAGGAGAAAAAGAAGAAGATAAAAGCATATCATGGCCACATACAAAAAGAAATGATATCACAAAATGAAAAAGATTGCCAATGTTGGTGTACCGTGTTTTGATAGTTTGGAAAATCAAAAGACAAGGCAGCATCAGAACCAATCTTTAGAGTTACAGGATCTAGTCCCCCTGTTCTCAGAGAGGGATCTCTCAAATGTTTGTTTGCAAAGGTTTATCTTGTGTGCTTAGAGTATTGGTTTTAGACTAGTTATTAAGTGCAGGTGTTTGATTGTTTGTTTGGTTGAATTGATACAACAAAATATGAAAGGTATAGGAAAGATATATAGAATGGAGAAACATCTGGTTCATTGGGCAATGGAGTCAAGAAGAGGTCATAACATATTCATCAATGGATATGGGATATTAGAGGGCAAATCTAACTTGGCCGCAGGATCCTTTGGTTTTGGAATGAGATGGGCATCAATGCTTTGGAAAGAGAAATTTGATTCTCAACGAAGGGAAACTTGAAAACATAACTTGAACAATAAAGAAATATTTGATAGACAGGGCTAACCATAAATTCTACAAACATTCTTTAAGCAAATAATGATTTCA